>CAJQZP010000414.1:1425000-1431931 GCA_907164705.1 Parnassius apollo
AGGTTTAAAAGGAACTTAACCTAGCCAGCCTAAAACTCTTCACAATAACAAATTGAAAAAAAGTGAAAATCCCCTCTAGAACATTACTAAACTGTAGTAATGTGCATAATTTTTTGGAATAAATAATGAAAAACGTGATTCATACCATCGTCTTAAGGCGTGCGGGCGAAGAAGGGATATCACTAGGATTGGTGACTTTAGAACAGGACGCCTGCGCTTCATTGTTCCTTAAAATACAACAAAACATTATAACTTCTACGATTGTTTAGTTACCGTAAAATAAAAAATTAAGTGTCCCTCAAAACAACATTGTGTAGGTGTCTTATAAGTCGACTATGGAAATCGCCATAAAAATCTTATCGAGTCCAACAGATGGCGGTATGAACATATCATTTACGTCAAACGAAAAATACTCAAACTGGAGACGGACAGCAGCGTTAAAGTACTCACGTCTGGACGAAGCTTCCTCGTACCAAGCTTGACGAACGAGGCAAATACAACGCAAGAGGCCCATCTTCAGCGTTGAGCTTTAATTCTAATATATACATGTAACATGTACATAAACATTCACGCCTATCATCCAGACGCGTAGGCAGGGACTACCGACTTCTATTTGCTACGATCCTGACACACCTCTCTCGTCTCCTCCACATTCATATACCTACGCATACATGTTCTTCGGTTATGGGTATGCTTAAGTTGGCCCATTTTCAATATATCGCCAATTTGGTCGATAAACTTTCATCCTTACACAAGCACTGGAGTCCCCATAAAGAGACTTTAATGTCTGTATCACCCAGCACTCAGCGCTCAACCGAAATGAGTTCAGTGTTTACCACAACACATTCTTGTCCACTCAGTCTTTTTGGCCAAAAACTTCTCCGTGATAATGAGCATGGAAAAAACTTGATCTGTACACCCTATTCTATTTCTAAATCACGCTTGCATGTATCAAATTTTTGATGGATTGATGGTTGGAATAGTCTAATATTTAAGAAAAATATTTTTTTCTAGAATAAGGGTGCCAAACACAGCACAAATCATGCACATCTACAGCTATTTATTTATTTGTTAATAAATAATCTTTATTGCACACCATACAAAATAACTTAACAACGAAATATGCAATATGCGGTCTTATTGCTGATAGCAAATTCTTCCAGACAGGCAAAATATATTTATCCTCGATAAGGAACCGAAACCAAACTGGCCGTGACACTACAGGACAGCGACGGTGTTTCACCCTCTACTGCTGCAGAACAAACCTGCTTGTGTTCCCAGGCGGTGGCGCGCATCACAACACCGTGTCCAACGTCTGTAGCGACTGCAGCAGCACCGGCTCGCGCGCGCACCAGCGTGCCAGCTCCTCCGGACTCACCACGCCGTCGCCGTTCGTGTCCATCAGCTGGACCAATGTTCCACTTATAGAACATATGTTACGAGTAAGCACACAGCCCACCTGACGGTAAGCGGTAGGTGTCACCCATAAACATCTACATCGATCCTTGATTAAGAATTAAAGTGCAGATGCATTGTCGCCTTTGAGAGGTCCTTGTTGAATGTCTCGTTTCTTGTAAGTGGGGTCTCCGATTCTTTACACTCAACATACGAAACATAGCAGCATTGAGCTGCTATTTTACATCAGTACTCTATGAGAGCGTGGTCCTTCCCGGTCGATCCAACTCATTCGTTCTAGAACCACAATACATCTGCAACATGGCTCCACCACGTATACATAAGTTCTTGCGATTCACGAATTCGAGTGGACTTTAATTGTGGTAAACACGAATCTGCATACGTAGATCGTACGTATCCAGCATGAGATCACAGCGACGGTATGCTCGAAGCCTGGACTGAACCTCGCTCGACTTTATGAATTGCAAGAACTATACAAAAAGTTAAAACTAAGTCCAGCTGTAAGAGAATTCGCTATCCCATATCGTGTGACGAAACAGGTAGTGGGCAACAGCATCTTCCTGGTCATAAATCCTACTTCCTCGCAACTACATTCTCCTTATATGGCAATCTATGGAGGAGGATTATATTCAGCAGTGGTCTTTTAATAGGCTATAAGTAGGAAATTTGTAACTCCTGAAGCCAATCGTTAGAGATCGAGATCTCGATTCTTGATCGAATTCTCGATGTCCGTTTATGAAAGTGGCTGAAATATAGATTTCATCACTAAAATGATGAGTCTTTTGTGCCTTTCACTCTCACAGTTTCAGTTAACGCAGTACCTCCCCCCTTGATCCACCTGTAAGCAAATCCTTAAAACAAACACTTAAATCCTTTATAAATACTGAACACCTTTAGAGATCATAAACGTAGAATTATATTATTTTTTTATTGAAACAAAATATATTTTTCAATAAGAAACCTAATAAAAAATTATTGGCAAAAATGTATGAAGGTAGTCCTTAAGTGCAATTTTAAAGAACGATTCGAAATGCTCCGGGAAGGCTTACGCACTTATACCTGTTAAAACTGCTGGTTTATTTTGTGTTATAAATAACGACAACGGACAACTCTTGGAAAATAAACTTTTTATTCCATAATTTAATAAAGGGATTACATGAAATTACGGGATTATTGCACGAAATTGAGGGAGGGCAGGAGATGCTCTTCAAACTAGGTAAGACACATCATTTTAATTTTTTGAGCGGATGGTTGCAAAGTAATTCTTAATATTTTTAGTATAATGGATTTCCGCAAAGTAACGCCTGCTTCTTATAATTACCATAATTTAAGCTTTGTCTGTTTCCTGTCACACTGCTACAAATATCAATCTCACTCCATTCGTAATTTTCAAAACCATCAGCAAGAACAATGCGCTCAAGATTACCTGTGTAATCTATACTATGTTTCTGCGCTGTAAGTGTTTAGTACCACGAGCAGAATTACATTTAACGCAGCCCCAAAAATAGAGGTCATTTGAGACGGATATAAACTACTCACCGATGGATACATCATCATAAGTATCTATTATTATTCATCAATAGTCCATTGCTGAACATCTGCGTTAGCAGAAAGCCATTAGAAATACAATTCATCAGATAGTCACTCTATCAGCTTCCAATGAAGAAAATGTATACTCCAACTGTTATTCATCATCACGTAAGTGACGGCAAAGGGAAATTGAAACAGGAGATGGGCAACGTCATCTTCCTGTTCAAGTCCTCTATGTGGAATAGTTTACCACAGGTGATTTTTCCGGACCGATACGACCTGGTGACCTTCAAGAAAAGAGCTTACTCCTTTCTAAAGGACCGCAAACTGCAATTCCCCCTGGTGTTGCGGTTGATCATGGGCGGCGGTAGTCACTTAACATCAGGTGAGCCGTGTGCTCGTTTGCCCCCTCTTCTATAAAAAAAGTCAAAGCTACAGCCTATATACGCCCCATTGCTGGGAACAGACCTCTCATTTCTGAGAGGGTTTTAGGGCAAGGAAATGTCTGTCGCGCTGCCCTATTACGTGTTCACTAACTTCACATGTCTTCGAAGATTTTTTTTCTTATTTATCAGACATGCAGGTTTCCACACGATGATTACAGCCCAGCACGTGGTAAATCAGCACTTAAAATTTCAATTAAGAATTTCGTTGGAGCTGGCGGGGATCGAACCTGGGTTACTCGCGTACTGCCAAATTTACCGCTGAGCTACCACGGGTTATCCTCCTGACAACAACTCAATGATGGTAAAAAGACTGCGGTTGCCAACCCGCTTCTGAAGCGTGGCAACTGTGTTCAACCTTTGTTCTGCAGTAGACTTTTGACAGGCTGCAGTAATGAATGATGACCATGTATCAATTCAAATGTTCATTTTGAATAAATGAACTCACGTCAAAGATTTTATCTACGTGATCCTTAGCAGACGCCGGAAGTACGGGGGGCACCGCCGCCCGCCCAAGTAGTTCATATACTGCTTGCACTACAGCCAGCATCTCTGACCTGGAGATCCGCCCATCACCGTCCACATCGTATAGCGCGAAGACCCAGGAGAGTTTCTCTTGGACAGAACCACGTGCAACCCGTGACAGCGTGTCGAGAAATTCCTGCAAAATATTTATTCATGACACCCAATGTCAAACAAAATGGAACGTAAATACAGACGCCGGTAAATTATTCCACCCCTTTGCTGTAAGCATTTCTTAAGACGAAGCAAACCGTTTGCTTCCATAACGTGAAATATTGACCACAAAGGAAGACCACCTGACCGTCTGGTCGTCCGATGGTGGAAAGGGGAGAGGGGAATTAAATAGTGTGATTCTCGTACGCGTGCCTTTCTTAAAAGCTGTTGCTCTAATAAATCAATCAATTTGAATTAAAGTCAGTGTTCTTGGCATTATACCGTGGGGAGTAGGAGTGCATGATTTTTAAAGTTTTTTTTGTTTTAGTTTATTTATTGAGATTATAATAATTGTATGTCATTTTTAATAGAGTATTTAAATTTCAATCGAAAACATTTTGTATTTTTAATTTATTCTCTAGGTATGTTGAAATATTTGGGCATTCCACAGAATGACGAATATTCCATGTTACAAGTCACATAAGTAAACTCACATAATACATAATAATACATAAAACACTCACGCCTGTAACTCAGAGGGCTAGGCAGAGACTACAGACTTCCATTTGGCACGATCCTAACACACCTCTCTCGCCTCCTTCACATGCATACACCTACGCATACATGCTCGTCGGGTAAGGGTACTCCTAATTTGGCCCGTTTTCAATAAATCGTCAATTTACTCGATAAATTTTCGCCTAGGACGTCCCTTTCCGACTCTGCCATTCACTTCTGCAACATAAATTTTCTTTGTCACTCTTTCCTCATTCATTCTTTCCACGTGACCAAACCACCGAAGCATTCCTTTCTTAATCCTGGTCACAACATCATCTTGCAAACCACACTCTTCTCTTATTACACAAGTAAACTCACCTCAAAGCTTAATTTGCCTCCATGCTTGTGTTTTACGGCATTGAACACGAAATGCGCGTATTGTGACGCATCTGTATGTAAAAAAAACATAATATAAATTGTTATCACTGCAGTTTGACTGCCTCGTTGATCTAGTGGTTGTTACAGGGTTTCTGAACACGAGGTCGCGGGTATGACTCCCGGGTCCGAACAAAAAAGCAGTTATTATAATTAAATGACCAATCATTGAGTTTTTATATCAAAAAGTTTTCTGTACCAGCCCGGCGTCGGGTAGTATTTTATCCCTATTATTAGTAGTGTTTTATCCCTATGACTCGGAAGCACGTAAAGCCGTCGGTCCTGCGCCTGATCTCTCACCGGTCTTTAATGGTGAAGGAATTGAAAGTGCACGTGTCATTTATCCTTGGGGCAATGTATACGCGTTCAATATTTTATTAAACAAAAACTGTATAAAAGCGTTATTATAATATAAATGAATACATGTTTGATAACAGAACGCGAGTAATCCGGATTCGATCCCCGCTGGCACCAATGAAATTGTTAATTGCAATTTTAAGTGCTGATTTACCACCTGCTTGGCGGTGAAGGAAAACATCGTGAGGAAACCTGCATGTCTGAGGAATAAGAAAAAAAAAATCGAAAACATGTGAAGTTCGCCAACACGCATCGGGGCTGAGCGGCGGATCCTTAATTGCCCTAAACCCTCTCAGAAATGAGGGAAGGCCTGTTCCCAGCTGTGGGACGTATATAGGCTGTAACTTTACTTTAACTTTATGTTTGATAATAACCCCTGTAATTGATGGTCACGTCCAAGCTGTTTTTTAAATAATTTTGTCGGTAGTTTATACAACCTGAGTTCTTATTGTATAATTTAAACCTTAATTATACAGTATACAGTACAATAAGTACATATTTAATGCAGCGCTAATGGCCGCGGGTTCGAACCCGCACAGAACAAGTAGGTATTTGAATGGCCTACAAATAATTGTTTCAGGTTTGAATGCTTGTCCATAGGAAATTTATGTTTGTAAACTGGCTCAACATTACATAAGAAAATTCTAGTGTAAGGGTAACGTTTAGAAATAAAACCGGCCAAGAGTGTGTCGGGCCACGCTCAGTGTAGGGTTCCGTATTTTCCCGTCCGTCACAATAAGTGTTCCCACTTATGAGTTTATAGGTGGGTATCCATTATGTCGCGCTCCAGCAGCGCTCCACGCTCCTGCAACTGCTCCCGGTAGTGGGTACTGTTGTTTCCATCCAAGTTCAAAATGATTTTCCTAGAAAGTCCTTATAAAGTTCTACTTTTCAGATTTTTTTTCATATTTTCTAAACTTATGGTTCTAAAGTTAGAGGGGGGGACACATTGTTTTTTTACTTATGGAGCGATTATTTCCGAAATTATTGGCATTATCAAAAAATGATTTTAGTAAACCCCTATTCATTTTTAAATACCTTTCCAACAATATATCACACGTTAGGGTTGAAATTTAAAAAAAAAAATCACTTCCCCACTTTACATATAGGAGGGCTACCCTAATAACACATTTTTTTACAATTTTTATTTTACCACTTTGTCGGCGTGATTGATACACATATTGGTGCTAAATTTCAGCTTTCTAGTGCTAACGGTCACAGAGATTAAGCGAGGACGGACAGACGGACAGACAGACATGGCGAAACTATAAGGATTCCTAGTTGACTACGGAACCCTAAAAAGGAAATAAAAAAAGTAATACAAAGAAATAACTGAAAAAAAGTACCGCTGAGTTTCTTGCTAGTTCTTCCCAGGACAGAGGTTTTCTTTGAACCAGTAATAAAAGTAATAAAATAATTTTCAATGAGAATTACTTGGAATCTATAAATAATAAAATATTGTACTCAGGGCTTACGAGACGGCCCGTCTCGTAAGCCCGACGTGAACGTACTTCGGTCTGGAGGTTATTATTATTAATAAACCATCGTTTCGTGGTAGCTTAAATATTTCATATTACGTG
>CAJQZP010000415.1:0-37204 GCA_907164705.1 Parnassius apollo
TTATTATTTTGTTTATTCGTAAATCGCACATTTATATTGTTTAAAATTAACCATCACTGATACCAGTATTCGTCTGAAATAGACATCAGCAGCACTCTTTCTTTAATGTTACGCTCACCTGTCAATCTGCTCCTATTATCCGGCACTGTTAAATTAACAATCGAAGCAACCCTTAGTTATTGTTATTGTATTGTTAACCCAGATATTGCTTAAGTTCATTGGGGACAGATCCTGAGCTTGGGACCTCTTGCGTAGCTGTTCTCAGATTTAAAAGCTGCTCATGCCTGCACCTGATTGATGACATACTGGAAACGGTTTTTTAAATAAAGAGGAGTAGAAGGATTAAACAGCACACTATACAACGCGGAGAGAATGTGAGTATTCCTGCGAAGGCGGATCGGGAGCCATTTGAGCTGTTTGCGAAATTCGGAGATATGATCATATTTGCCCAAATATAAATCTAATGCATAAAGTTTGAATGCGCTCAGGCTTATTAAGCTGCTCCTCGGTAATGTCAAGATAGCAAATATCAGCATAGTCAAGGATAGGCAGAAGAAGAGACTGGGCGAGCGTAACTTTACTTGCTGTGGGAAGGAAATTACGTAATCTACGTAAAGAGCTTAACGCAGCAAACATTTTTCTACTGACCTCATTAACCTGTGAGGTCCAAGACATACAGGAGCCAAGATACAACCCCAGGTTTTTAACCTTGTTACTGTAAGGGATTAGAGTGCAGTCTAGTATAATAGGGGGTAGGGAAGATCAGTCAATTTTACCAATTAACCTAGAACTACCGATGACAATGACCTGAGTTTTCTTAGGATTAATCGTTAAACCATAACATTTACTCCAATTCGAAATACAAGTCAGATCAGCGTTAATAGTGTCAACTGCTTTAGATAGATCTTCAAGAGAGGACTGAGTATAGATTTGGAGATCATCAACATACAAGTGGTAGGAAGAGGACAAATTATGACTTATAGAGTTAATGAAAATTGCAAAAAGGAGAGGAGACAACACGCCACTTTGTGGTACACCAGCAGCTGTAGTAATCCAGGTGGAAAAAACCTCTTGGACCCGAATTCGCTGTCGGCGACCAAACAAGTAACTTCGAAACCAGTCAACTACAGTTGGAGATATGTTGAGAGAACGTAGGATGCTTAACAAGATATCAAAATCTACAGTATTAAATGCGTTACTAAAATCAAGCAACGTGAGAATAGTAAGTTTTTGTTTCTCCATACCATACCGAATATCATCAGTGATTTGTAAAAGTGCAGTAGTCGTACTATGGCCAGGACGGAAACCGGATTGCAAGGGATTTAAAAGATTGTGTTTTAAAAGATAGGTGCTTAATTGATTGTGTACAAGACGTTCTAGAACTTTGGAAAAGAAAGGCAAAATAGAGATAGGTCTATAATCGGAAAAACTAGAGGGATTTGACTTTTTCGGAAGAGGAACTACAAATGCGTCTTTCCAAGCTGAAGGGAAAAAAGCAGAATTCAGTGATTTATTCAGGATAGACGTGATTATAGGTAAAAGGAGATCAATGAGAGAGATGACCATTTTCCGACTAATGCAGTCACTGAATTTGAATGGATGGACATTATGGCTCTCTTAACATCACAACTGTTAAATTGGCTAAAATCTTAAATGAAACAATTTTCATATGTTTCACAAGTGACATACTTACAATCACCAATTCAACGAGGAGTTTTTTAGTATTGACAGTTCACTTTATCGACACCATAAATGGATCCCCTACCCTTCAGAGCTTGAACCCATGTGCGCAGCAACTTTCTCAGGTACATTTGAAGTACATTATACAATAACAAACCTTGTCTCATATTTTTAGATTTCATTATTAATATTTATACAGCTTATTATATTATAATATACTTATTCTTCAGGGTCACACGGGACAGTACATCCAAGAATGTTGGAAGGAAATATGTGAAGAGTTCAATATTGACAAAACTAAAATCGTGTCTATTACTACTGATGGTGGAGCAAATATAGTGTCAGCGGTACGATTATTTTTAGGTGATGATCCCAGGATTCCTTGCATGGCTCACTGCTTAAACCTTGTAGTTGATGGGGTACTCAGAGAAATTAACGCATTTTCAGTACTTTGCGATCACGTCAAGCGATTATGACGTTTTTTAAGCAGTCAGTTAATGCTATGGACCAATTGAGAGCTGAACTAGAATCAACTGGAAAAAAAGAAGGCGAGGTGTTGACATTGATACAAGCTGTTAACACTAGATGGAATTCTTGCTTTGATATGTTAGAGAGATTCGTTAAACTGTCTGCACTGTCGGCTTTTTGTAGCTAAAATTTTAGCTACCAAAAGCCAAACAAACAAAAATACCCCAGATATGGTTACAACTTCGCAACTTAATATAATACGCGACCTTATTGTTCTTCTTGGCCCTTTGAAAGAAGCTACTGAAGAAATAAGTGGTGCCAATTATGTGACGGTAAGTTTAGCCATTTCTCTATTAAATTTAGTTTACCAAGTAACCGATCAATCAACTCCGTCGACCACTGTAGAAATAAATGTAAAACAGGCTTTACTCAAAAAAATTGAAGAGAAACTAGTTCCTCTAGAACGAAATACTTTTCTCTCAGTAGCTACAATTTTGGACCCTCGTTTCAAGCGTATCCACTTTAATTCTCCAATTGCCGTATCAAATGCTATATCAAAAATAAGCGACGATATTCGCTCAGAATATAGGCGTAGAGGACAACGTTCTCCAGACGTAAGGTCTGACCGAGCAACATCAGAAAAAGCAAATGAGTCATCAATCAGGTGCAGGCATGAGCAGCTTTTAAATCTGAGAACAGCTACGCAAGAGGTCCCAAGCTCAGGATCTGTCCCCAATGAACTTAAGCAATATCTGGACCAACCACTTCTTGAGAGGAAGTCAGATCCAATAAAGTTTTGGGTAAATTGCCGACATTTCACGCCGGTTCTTTCGGATATCGCTCTTAAATATTTAATATGTCAAGCTTCCTCGGTATCATCCGAAAGGGTTGCTTCGATTGTTAATTTAACAGTGCCGGATAATAGGAGCAGATTGACAGGTGAGCATAACATTAAAGAAAGAGTGCTGCTGATGTCTATTTCAGACGAATACTGGTATCAGTGATGGTTAATTTTAAACAATATAAATGTGCAATTTATGAATAAACAAAACAATAAATATATCAGATATGTATTTTCATTTTTTATTATCTAATTTTTGAGATTGCAAACTATATAGGTAACTTTCTCTTGAGCAAAAAATATCGATATATCGGAATATCGATATTTTAAAAAAATATATATCGATACATTTGAAAAGTATCGATATGATATATATCGATATATTTTTTCCATTTGCCCATCCCTAAACTAGGGGTCTCGGAAGTTTAACTTTAGTACCATAGATAGTCCTAGAACCAGAGATAATCTTCGTTTTGGAATAACGTTTTATTTAGTTATGGTTTAAACCTAATACTAACTCCAGAACCATATTTAGTCCGTGTTTTGCAATAAGGCGGTAAAAGTTATACTGAATACTGTACCATAACTAAATAAAACGTACCATAAAACATACCATAAACATTACCATAACTAAATAAACGTTATTCCAAAACGAAGATTATCTCTGGTTCTAGGACTATCTATGGTACTAAAGTTAAACTTCCGAGATCCCTAGTTTAACTATGGTACCAACCTCAACAGTATTGCCACCTTAGTGGATTTTCCACTAAATCTGGTGGTTTGGAATCCCCTTTTAGTGGCAAATTTTTGCTTTTAGTGGCTAGTGTTTTTTTTAGCGGATTAGGAATTTTATCATAAATTATAAGAAACGAGTCGTTTCATATAAATAGTCGTTTCAAACGTCTGTCTAGCCATATTTTATACTTTCAAAATATACACCTATACATTTTTAGGAGTATATTTTACTACGCAGGCAACACCAATTCATTTCCATAGACATTGGATTGGAAAGCATTCACGGGGGTTCCCCGTTAAATATATTTAGTATAAGGCGACTAATAAAAAACGAGGAAATGCAGGGGCGAGATCTATCTGTATCTCGCTCTCCGGAATACTAAATAGTTGAGAGGGATATAATTTCTGCTTTCTATTCTATTTGACAGCATTTTACAACACTTAGTCCAATGTTTTTGAACTCGGTCACGCACGGTCACTCGGATTCAGTGCGTTGTTGTTTGTTTTTGTTTCGTTTTGCGATTACACATTTTTGAATGAAAATATTATTCATACGACGTTATGCCGAAACCTCAATATTCCCAAAAATTTAGGGATTCTTGGCTTCAAGATAACCGATTTAAAAGAATGGCTTCAAGCAGTTGAAAGTACCACTGGCCAAGTAGCAAAATGCAAGTTTTTGGAACGATATTAAGAAGTCACCACGGAGATTTAAAAACACATGCTCTTTCGAAAAAGCACCAACAAAATAGAAAGGTAAATTATAGCTTTGTCTTTGTTATTTATAACGGTTCGAACTTAATAATAATAACAATAATAATAATTTATTTGACTCTCAATTAACAGTTTACACTTATGTATTATATCTATTTAAAATTACAAAATTATATTTCAAATTAGTTTGCGTTAACGGCCATACTAGTATAAACTGTGTCAGCCACAAACAGCCGTCAGCGTCTTCCACCCTGAGTAGTACAATACAAATACAGTAAAAAATGACAGATTATTTAGCTATATAATACACAACCATGTTAAGTTAAATAATAAATAAAAAAAATATGAAGATAAAACTTCCTAATTACCACAAACCAGTGTGTGTGTGTGTGTGTGTGTGTGTGTGTGTGTGTGTGTGTGTGTGTGTGTGTGTGTGTGTGTGTGTGTTGTGTGTGTGTGTGTGTGTGTGTGTGTGTGTGTGTTTGTGTGTGTGCATGTACATGTAATAGTGTGCGTTTTTGTGTGAATGTGTGTGTATGCATGTGTGTGTGTTAGAACTTAAATACTGATTAACTTCTCTGTTTCCAGGTAATTAAGGCTTAGCAACCAATTTAGGATTTTATCTTTACATTTATAAAGGGACAAAGGGTAAATATTGTTTACTTTATTTGCTACATTATATAAATAATTGCTAGTGACATAATGTTAACGACGTGCTAAAGCAGTTCTATGAGAAACCATGTCACAAATTCTATTTTTATTACGTTTTAAATTAGGTTTAAACTCTGTATTTTTGTGCTTACGTAGTATAACAGACATGACAAAAAGCTGTCTTACAAGTAAGTACAGAGCATTCCTTAAAATTAAGTTTGGTGCTAAATCGTTGTGATTTACCTAGCATTACCTGTAAGATTGCTCTTTGAGCACGTTCTAAGGGGAGTAAAGTTGTTTTTCCAATTCCACCCCATATTACAATACAGTATTGTAGTAAACTTTGAGCAAGAGCATAGTAAACACATATCAATGTTTCAAAGTCAGCAGAATTCCTCAATTTTCTGAATATTGGTATCAGTTTTCTAATACGGCAGGTTACATTGCTTATATGCTCTGACCAAGATAGGCAGTAGTCAATGATAAGTCCGAGGTATCTTATGTTAGTGGAACGAGTAAGTTTTGGGCAGTTGCATAAGCTATGTTGTTCACTTGGTCAATTAATGAGGTTGCATTTAAATTTTCTTATATATTTCATTATTTGTTTGTAGGTTATCACCAAACAACCTAAGCTGACATTCAAAAAGGAGTCTACTGATAATAAAAAGAAAGATGAAGTCAGAGTTGCATTATTTACAGCTATGCATACAAGTATACGAACAGTTGATCATTTAGGAGAAGTTATTAACTATAGCCATGAAAAAGAAATAAATAAAATGCAGATGCACCGAACTAAGTGCGCGTATGTAGTAAAAAAATATTTTAGCATCTCATTTTACAGAACTTATAAAAAACGACATTAAAGATCAACCATACAGTTTATTAATAGATGAATCCACAGATATTGCTGTACAAAAATATTTGGGTTTTGTTATAATTTATTACAGCACTACACATGAAAAAATAGTTTCAACTTATTTGGACCTTGCTGAACTCAACGCATGTAATGCTGAAGGTATTGTTTCTGCCATAAAGCGGACGCTTAAACATTTCGACTTGCGAATTGAAAACGTAATGGGTATTGGTACAGATAACGCTTCGGTGATGGTTGGCGTAAATAATGGAGTTTTTGCCCGATTGAAACAAGAAATACCGCACTTAGTTTTGGTACGTTGTTTATGCTACTCCTTACAACTGGCTGTTTCAGCAGCAGCAAAGGAATTTCTTCTGCGAAATCTTGAATTTTTAATTAGAGAGACGTATGATTGGTTTGCTCGCTTGTCTTCCAGACAAGTTATTTATAAAGAGCTATACAAATCCATCAACGATGGACAGAAGCCTCTTAAAATTGTTCAAGCCTGTCAGACTAGATGGTTATCCATAGAGTCTGCTGTGTCGAGAATTTATACGCAATGGCTGGAGCTTAATACTCATTTTTCGATTGCTAAGTTGTACCAAAGGTGCCACACGTCAGAGCTATTGCACTCTATGTATGCATATGTATCTGTAGTAGTATGGGTACTACTTAGTAGTTTTAATCTTCACTCCAATAAAAGTCTATGCGTAAAATAATAATGGTTTATTATCACTCTGTTATACTAAACATCTCACACGTTACAATCTTAAAGGAACATTAAATTAAAACAAGGAATTGAGTGGAAACCACTGAGAGACCTCGTATATGTCTACAGATTTTGCGTCACAACAACTGTCTCTCACAATGTTGCCAGATCTACATTACAGTGTTTAATTGAAGTGGTGCGTTCAGAAATTAACGCCGTCATATCACCCCCCCACGGAGAGAGGTAATCGATCAAAGATCGAAAAGACGAGCGAATTTGACCCGCCTACCTGAGCGTGTAGTGTATTTGGGTGATGGGGCTGGAGAGTCATGGCCAGAATTACTTGTGTTTTGAGTGAGAGGATTTTGTGTGTGTGAAGGTAACTGATTCGTAACTGAAGAGGGTAAAAATGTATCAGGATTTTGAGATTGTGTAAATTGTGGAGTGTGTGCGAGGATGAATGCGGGTTTAACGCGATCAATACTCACGACGACTTCCTTGTTTCCCACGACGATAGTGACAGTCTTATCTGATCGACTGACAACCTGGAATGGTCCTGAGTAAGGTTGTTCCAATGGCGGCTTCACGTGGTCTGCTCGCAAGAACACGTGTGAAGTGGTGGAAAGGTCTTTAAACAGGAAAACTTTTCTTTTACAATGTTGAGATGCAGGTACAGGTCTCAGGTCTGACATCATAATTCTAAGCCGTGAGACAAAATCAAATGGATCAGATACTTGTGAAACTGACGAAGGAACGATCATCTCTCCAGGAAGATGTAAGGGCTCTCCTTATACAATTTCGGTTGCTGAAGCCTTGAGATCCTCCTTTAACACAGCACGCATGCCAAGAAGTACAGCAGGTAATGCTTTGATCCAGGGCTCGTTACGACACATCAGAGAAGCCTTAAGCTGCCTATGCAGGCGTTCGACCATACCATTCGCACACTGATGATAACTAGTCGTTCGTAGCTTTTTAGTGCCTAAAAGTGTCATAAGTTTGCGAAATAAGTCGGACTCAAACTGGCGACCCTGATCTGTAGTGATACGGGAAGGGACACCAAATCTCGATATCCAGCCAGTCATCAAGGTGTCAGCCGTCTCCTCGGCGGTGATACTGCGCATTGGCCACGCTTCAGACCATCGTGTGAATCGATCTACAGTCGTCAAAAGATAGCGATAGCCTTCGCAGACGGGAAGTGGACCTACAATATCAACATGAACGTGCCTGAAGCGGCCTGCAGGTGCAGCGAAATTAGCTAAAGGAGAGACAACGTGCCTTGTGACCTTATTACGTTGGCATGAGAGACACGTCTTAGTCCAATCGCGAACATCCTTCTGGATAGAAAGCCAAACAAACCTTTTTGTGAGAAGACGGGATGTTGCACGGAGACCTGGATGACTCAAATTATGGAGTTTATCAAAGTATTTCCGACGGAAAGGAGTGGCAAGAAGGACGTGGCTGACCCGTGGAAGTGTCACAAAATATTGTGACATCAGTCCCAGGCAACAAAACCTTCTCTAGTTTAAGAGAAGTGCCGTCAGTAATAAGTTTTTGTAGTTCCTCATCGTCTTTTTGCGACAAAGCTAGGTCGGCGAAGTCATCCTCCAGCGAAATTGCCTCAATTCGCGACATAGTGTCAGCCACAATGTTATCCACACCTTTAATATGTGAAATATCAGTCGTGAACTGCGAAATGAAGGTAAGTTGATTTAACTGTACCGGAGATAGTTTCTCCCGACGCTGAGTGAAAGCATAAAGAAGAGGCTTGTGATGTAAAAATGGTACACTGTTGCACTTCCAAAATATGTCTGAAGTGTTGCACGGATTCGTATATGGCTACAAGTTCTCTATAATATGCAGGCCAGGTTGACTGACGAGCAGTTAACTTTTTACTAAAAAAAGCAAGGGGTTGCCATTCATTACCTACACGTTGCTGCAGACAAGCACCTACCTGGACACTTGGTGCGTCTGTGAACAGACCTAAGGCGGCATCAGGCTGTGGATATGCGAGTAGAGTTGCTTGCCCCAAACTTTCCTTACAAGCATTAAAGGCACACTCCAACTCTGGCGTCCAAGGTACCGGTTTTGCTCCCTTGAGTTTTGTATCAGTTAATATGTTTATCAACGGCGCTTGCAACTCAGCCGCACGTGGTAAACATCGTCTGTAATAATTGATCATACCCAGGAACCTACGAAGACCCTACACTGTCTTAGTTAGAGGGTACTCCTGTAATGCGGCTATCCGTTCAGGCGGAGGACTTATACCGTCTTTAGAAACGCGGTATCTTAAAAAGATGACACTGTCTACTCCCAGTACGCACTTAACAGGATTTACGACAATGCCGTAATCGGCTAGCCTCTGAAAGAGAATGCGAAGATGACAAGCGTGTTCTTCTTCATTGCGGGAAAATATGAGTATATCATCGATATACGGAAAACAAAAATCCAAATCCCGCAAAACCTCATCCATAAAGCGTTGGAACGTTTGTCCCGCATTGCGCAATCCGAAGGTCATATACGGGAAAAATTATTTATTAGTGCTTTCCTAATACCTAACCAATTTTCAGGAATGCCATTAGAGTTTATAGTGCAGGCAGCGGTGTAAATGAGTACGTGATATTTTATACATCCGGCACGTGGCTTGAATTGCTGCGCCTGCATTCCTGTCTGTTTACATAGCAACTGTTCTAGGTACATAGTCAGCGATCTTCATATCATAGGTATATGTAACTAGTGTCATACAATATTTTTACACAACACATGTTTTCAAACTTAGCTACAAAGTACTATCGCTCTGTGAGTCATAAAATGGGTCTCATATTACAGAGCTCTATTGTAAAAAGGTGTGATTATTGCTAGCCCATTTACTCCTTAGCATTTTAGTATATGATAAAAGGAGAGAGAAATATTTCAACGGTTAAAAATAGCGCGAAATGTGTCTTACTGGTCTGCGCTGGTTTCCCGGCGGGTCCACAGTATCGGCCATCTTGACATCCGTCAGGATACCATCATGCAACAGACAAAAGGTTAATGTAACATTAATAATGGTATGACGTGCAGGAAGTCGATGGATGCAGGTGCTCAGGATCGTGCATTGTGGCATGCCTTGGAAGATGCCGATGTTCAGCGGTGGACTTGTGGAGGGCTGTGATGATGGTGATGATAACGTTTATTTCTCATATTTAAATCAGCTGGCACTTTAATTTATAACTTTCCCGGCGTTCTTATGCTCGTATTTTTGCATTCAGGCATAATACAATAATTATATAGATGATAACTCATTATTAAACATTAAAAAGTATATTATTTCTAAAATTAAAACAACATTATTTCTGTGAGACGGAGAGCAAGTGAATGAATTTATTCAAGAACATAATTGTCATACAATCATACACAGTTCATAATAACACAATATATGGCATTACTGGTATTTTGATATAATACTAACACCCCCACTTATTATAATTATGGTAGAGCCATGCTGCAGTTATATTAGTAGTATAGTTGTAGCACGAATGGGTCGGCTCGACTGGGGAAAGACCACGCTTTCACAGAATACCAGCATGAAATAGTAGCGTAAAGCTGCTGTGTTTTGTATGGTGAGTGTGGAGAACTGGAGACCCCTTTTACTGGAAACGAGGCATTCCATCTTAGTCCTCATGGGTGACAACGCATCTGAATTTTGATTTGTAATCGAAGACAGATGTAGATGTCAATGGGCTGCAGCAACCACTAATCATCAGATGGACTTTGTGCTAGTTTGTCACCCTATCCTATAAAAAAAATATCAAAATAACATAGATGCCCACAATATTTTATCGCATCTAAATAAAACAAAATAATTATATTGTTTTTATATACTCAATTCCTAATAACTGCAAAAATAATAATGCTTAGTATCACCCAAACCTTTAGTGAACAGGTCTGCTGGCATTTCGCTGTTTCCAAATATCTTAGTTCGATGATTTAATCAGCGATACAGTCTTTACAAAAATGGTAGCAAATATTAATATGTTTGGTTCTCTTGTTAAAACTACTACTTGAAGACATCCTAAGTGCATCCTGGTTATCATTAAATATAGTTATTGTATAGAATTCATTATATAGCAATTGTTAAATTGACTAAGGAAACTTACTAAATATGCTATATCAGGTCTGGTTTATACTGCCAAATACATGAGCCCACCTATTAGTTTCGTATAAGGTATTTGACTATCACAATTTTTATTTCCTAAATTAATATTCAGTTTAGACTCTAAAGGTATATCAGCTAGCTTACAATTTGTCATGTTGAATCTTTTCAATAAATGATTAATATAATTAATTATCTTGGCTCAATGTAACAGCGCCACTTATTTTATCAATATTTTCAGTCATGCCTAAACAATTTTAAACTTGTCCTAAATCTTGAATAAAACTATTATTTACGGATTTTATCGCGTTTAATTACTTTAATTTATTTTTATTATTATCCCGACGTTTCGGGTGCTTTACAGCGCCCATGGTCACGGGGGGGACTGAGATGTTTGACGTCCCAATGTCATAGTTAGTCCGGCTACCTTCAGTTTTTTAATATTAATTTTTGGTCCGATTTACGCAAAACGAGCTCATAGTATCATGAAGTCTTGCAGTGGTATGCTTGGGTTTGGGTTTAATTTTGTTAATTAAAGGATCCCAAGCAGATGGTAGCACCCAACCATCTTCTCTATTGAAATTTGGATGTTTTTTAATTTCAATAGCCTCGCGTATCATCCTTGGTAGGAATCGGTGTTCTTTTGCGAGAATTTGTGGTTTATCAAATCTAATGTATCATCTTGTATGTAATGTAATATTCCTCTACAAGATGCAGGTGTGTACAAGCTAGATTGTGAATGTGGTCTCTCTTACATAGGTCAAACAAAGAGATCTATAAAAACCCGCGTGAAGGAACATATAGCTGATGTGAAGCACCGACGCTCCGGGAAGTCTGCAGTCTGCGAACATGTTCAAGATCGTCCCCACCATTACATTAGATTTGATAAACCACAAATTCTCGCAAAAAGAACACCGATTCCTACCAAGGATGATACGCGAGGCTATTGAAATTAAAAAACATCCAAATTTCAATAGAGAAGATGGTTGGGTGCTACCATCTGCTTGGGATCCTATAATTAACAAAATTAAACCCAAACCCAAGCATACCACTGCAAGACTTCATGATACTATGAGCTCGTTTTGCGTAATTCGGACCAAAAATTAATATTAAAAAACTGAAGGTAGCTGGACTAACTATGACATTGGGACGTCAAACATCTCAGCCCCCCGTGACCATGGGCGCTGTAAAGCACCCGAAACGTCGGGATAATAATAAAAATAAATTAAAGTAATTAAACGCGATAAAATCCGTAAATAATAGTTTTATTCAATGTGTAGTGTTCGCGTAAATTTAAGAAATCATTTTGTCCTAAATCTTTTAATTTGAACTTTGAAGACATTACCTTTTTTAAACTATTACTTTCAATATCATTGTTTGTAAACACAAAAAAATCATCGACATACAATGTTATTATTGTTCTCCTTTTATCCTTCATTTTAGCGTACAAACATGGTTCTAGCTTGGAGCGTTTAAAACATTGCCAACAAGACATTCATCAACTCTCTTGTACCAGGCTCTTGAAGATTGCTTTAAACCATAAATAGCTTTATTCAGTTTAAGTACTTTATTATTATAGTTATTTTGAGAATTTGATAAGCATTCTGGTATTTCCATATAAATTGTCTCCTCAAGGTCCCCATTCAAGAATGCTGTAGTGACATCAAGATGTGCAACATCTAAACCAAGTTTTACAGATAATGCAAACAATAATCTCAAAGTCGAATGCCTTACTACAGGCGAAAAGATCTCTGAGTAGACCACATTTTGCTTCTACATATAGCCCTTGGCTACTAAACGGGCACGATACCGAACACTATTATCACTGTTCATCTTTATATCTACTAGTTCCCACGCATGATTATCACCAAAACATTTAAGTTCTTCTTTCACTGCCTGTAACCACTGTCCCTTTTCTACTCCTTGTAGCGCTTCTTCCAGACATAATCTATTAGCATCATGAAAAAAAATCTTTCGAAATGCACATATTTGACATTCTATACCTTTCTGATTTCATTCCGATTCCACGGGGTCTGACACGCTGCTCCTGTGACTTATAAGCATCTTCATACTCACTAGGAACATAAATATCATTTGAGTTATCGGAAGTTTCTAGCAGTGTATCCTCATACATTCACTTATTCCATTTGAACTTGGTCTGTCCTTGACAATTGTGTTTGTTTCTCAACTTTTGCTTTAAAATCTGAAAAACATCGGAGTGCCTCACTTTTATATTTATTTAAATACACATGTATCATTCGACTAAAGTCGTCTATAAATAATATGAAGTACCTGGTACCTGCTAGTGATTCATGCTCCATAGGTTCACATATATCAGTGTGAACTAAATGCAGTAATTCTTTGCTTCTTAAACCTTCATTTGTGAACGGCAAACAACACTGTTTACCCTCACAACAAATTGTGCACTACATCTTGTCAATATCAATTTTTTCTTGGAGGTTTATTCCTTCTAGAG
Source organism: Parnassius apollo (assembly GCA_907164705.1). NCBI lineage: Eukaryota > Metazoa > Arthropoda > Insecta > Lepidoptera > Papilionidae > Parnassius > Parnassius apollo. The sequence goes on from CAJQZP010000415.1 coordinate 13,260, forward strand.
CACTTGTCATTTTATTTAGGTATTTACTATTAACATGGCTCAATCGGCGATGACAAGTAATCGCTGAGGCGTACAAATTACCAACCACAATATCAGGTACTATTAACTTGTACACTCCATTATTCAACACAGCGGTCGCCACCAATTCACTATTTCTATTGTATACTTCAAAGCCATTTGTCGTAAACTGAACTGTATTACCGGATTATATTAACTAGCTCACTGACAATAGGTTGGTAGTCAATCCTGGAGTGCATAATACATCCTTGACTGATATTTCAAATACACATTAATCAGTTTTTGTTACAATGATCACATCTCCAGAACATAATAATTGCAACAAAGTTGAATGATGATCTAAATCGCATAGCAGATTGGTCTGAAGCAAATACCTTAGTTTTAAATCCTAATAAATCAAAATACATGCTACTCGGTACTAAAGCACAAATCAGTAAAGTGTTAGCTGCCCACCCAATGGTAAAAATAAAAAATGTAAATGTTGAGCGTGTTAACGAGGCGAGAAACTTAGGAATAGTAATGGATGAGCAACTGAGGTTTGAAAAACAGATAATTAATACAGCTAAGAACTGCTTTTACCGGTTGAAAGTTTTGTACCAAATCAGAAATGTTTTATGCACCGAGGTACGTAAGAAATTATGCGAATCGTTAGTACTATCTAAATTTAACTACGCTGACGCGGTATTAGGGCCTAGACTTCTCGCGCGTTCAAGGAAACTTATCCAGCGTGTTCAAAATACATGTGCCCGCTTCTGTTAAACAATATTTCTCCACGTGCCCATGTAACACCTTATATTAACAACGCAAGAATGCTTAAAATGAATTACCGTTGGCAACTACATTTCGCCACATTATTGTTTGGCACAATCAAAACGAGAATTCCCTCCTATCTTTATAATAAGTTACAATGGGCACGAGACAATGCTACGAATTCGAAAAGAGCTTCGGCGTACAAGCTGCTCATACCCATACATCATTCTGCAGCATTCCGAGGGAGCTTCAGATATGCCGCAACTAAGTGCTGGAATAACCTTCCACCGCCTCTTCGAAACCTACAATCAGTGTATAGTTTTCGTACAAAATACAAAGCTATACTATTAAACGAACAGCTACAATCGTAGAGTATCAATTTAAAATTTTATGTTTTTATGCTTTAGCGTGTATATCTATGTATGTTCCGGTGCGTATAATTGTCTTTTTTTCCTTCATACGTCACGGGTGTACAATCTAATTACACTATTTTCTTTCCATTGCGCGCCTAGTGTTAGCGCAGGTTCTGTGATAAAACATGCTAAATGGATGCGGTGACATGTAATGTTGAACATATGTCTCGGGTTGCTATTGTGTATGAGTGTTTTTATATGAAATTTAAATTATTTTTATATCCTCGGTTCCAGGTATGCAATGAAATTAACATTCGTAAACGTCCGGTATAGCCTCCTGACCCAGAACTTTTTGAGTTCAAAAATTTAATAAAAATCAGATCAGTGAGCTATATTATTGTTATGAATACCTGGAAAAATAAAATAAAAAATCTTTAGTGTTTCTCAATTACTACTGAAATAAAACTCGAATTGAACTACATTTAGACAGTTTATTACAACATTTATGGATATATTGAAATAAATTCAGAAAATTTTACATAAAAATTTTTAGGTAAAATATTCTGCTATCAGATCTGGAAATGTCGTATCCCCTTGATAAATCACCATAATGCAATTTCATAGTTTCAGAGGGGTTGTCAAGCACAAATACCTTAATACCAACGGGATTAGGCTTTCCTGGACGGTATTGACGTATACCGCAATGGCCACTAAATGGTATAATTATTTCGTCTATGCTGATGTTATCCTTTCTTGGCTGAGCGCTACAACCGCGAAGAACAACATCGAACAATGGTGCAACGTTCCATATTTTATTCTTTTTTTCTTCTTCTGAAACATCGTCATCGTATACTATCTTCAAAGAAGTTCTGTTTTGACCAATACTGTCTAATCTGTGGCAAGCTAATAGCACCCATGACTAATAGTATTCCTATAAAAAATTTTACCTCTTTCAGTGCAATTTTCAGTTATTTACCTGTTTTTGAAAAGTTAGACTGGTTAGTAGCAACCACAATCTTCTCGAAAATATCATTATCAATGTAATGTTTAAAAAAGTCTTCTGGCGACCACAACTTCTTGTCCACTAAAACATATCTTGGTTGAAACAATGATCGCTCCAAAGGAGAAAAATCTCCATTCCAGTTATTGTCCGTTGATTGCGCAGTAGAATTGCGAATACTAATACTCCGTCCTCCTCTTGTTATTACACCCCTCTTTTGTCATGAACGACCTCCTCGTGTTCTAGCTCCAACTCTAGTTGTAGAACACCATCGACAGAATGACTATGACGTAGAAATTTCTGACGAAGGCCGAGATTTGCTTTCAAATTCTGAAGGAGAACCTGAATCAGAATCACTTAGACTAGACTCTCTCACAGGAGGTGACTCTTCTGACTGTTTACCGTCATCGTCGTCTGAAAAAATATCCAGGTCCGAATCTTCGAGGGCATCGGTAATGTATGCAACTTTCAAAACTGAAAAATAAGTCAATAAATGTAACAAAAATAAATGAAATCTCCTAATGGTGTATAAGTGTTACATCGGGACTTCGAGCATGTAGGTACGGAATTAAGAACCGATGTAGTAAATATACAACGTAGGTAGTAAATTTAAAATATACCATAAATAACTATCGCAATCTGTCAAATATTGTTTGTATTACAAAGAATACTATTTGGATTATAGTTTCACACCAAAAAAAATAATGTAAATACTATAGATTTGCACAAAATTTAAAGATTTTTTTATTTACTTCGCCACCGTTGTTCTGCCATCTTTCGCAACTAGTAGACTGATGTCAAAAAATATGAGAAGTTGCAAAAAAAATTACTGCTTTAATTATTCAAGCAACATGTCTTCTGTGGTATAATTACAAAATTTTGACTATAATTCAACAGATGGAGGTGTAATGAATTTTTATTTTTTATGTTGTATATATACTACTGTGAGCCTCAGGAGGGTAGTACTACAAAGATAAGGCAGTTGTGGCCCAATAAAAAGAATATTAAAAACCTACCAATTGTGTATATAATTGTATTATTAATCCAAATAAGTATATATTATACGTGCCCATGTGTGTATGTGTATGTGTGTTATCCGTATGTATATATTTATGTATATATGTATGTATGTGTATATATCTGTGTATATGTACGTGTATATGTGTATGTATGTATAAATATATATGTATATGTATGTGTATGTATATGTATATATGTATATTATATATTATATGTGTGTGTATCTATTTAATGTACTTAAGGTAGCCACTGAAAATCAGGGCTAGGATGATACATCGTTTCCTGAGTGGCAGTCCTATTTGGACCATTTACAATTTAAAAAAAAACTTTTTTTTTTAATTTAGCTCATCCTTTTTTTTTAAGTTTGTGTAAGTAAGTGTATAATTAAGTCTAATTATAAGAATACTTAAACATAATGTATGTTTTAAGTGTTTATTGCAAATTTTTTAAGAAATGGCCAAATAAATATATAAATATGCCAAATAAATAAATATTCGTGAGATAAACTAAAAAATTCAGAATAACATTTTATTTAGTGGTCTTTATATTAGCATCTGTCTATCAAATTTGTGGTTATTATATCTTTATTACCTATTTGTTTATGTATCGTAATTTGATAAAGGTTTCGACATTCGACAGTTTTTGTTAGTGTAATATGATTGTCAGTTAGATATTTAATTGTTAACACATTAATCGCCGTGGGGGTCACCGGTGACCGGCATCATACCCTTCTCTTGGAGCCATGGGGTCACCGGTGACCGGTAAGGAAGACTAGTTTTTGAAACGTTGCTGAGAGCCGGCGGTCACTGGTAACTGGCGTTTTACAGTACGTTATGACCCGCGCGGCGCCCAGGAATATTTTTGAGTGCTTGGTTTCTAAATTTTTATAAGTTTTCAAGTAAATTTTCGTAAAAATTGAATGGAAATAAATGAAAAATGTATTTTATTTTTATATTTAATTAAATTAAAAAAAAGCATTATATTTATCAAGAAATAGGTGCTTAGACATTAAAAAAATTATATAATAGTATTGAAAACTTAACAAAAGTCAAAACTTTTTTAAACTTCCTTGGCTAACAAACAACGAAAATACACTTCTGTTCTTCAATAATTATTATGTAAAGAAACAAGCTAAGGAAAAACAGATGGACAACAAGAAAGTAATTTTATCGGGTTGTTTTCAGTCAAATTAACAATCATCTAATAATAACGATGTTCCCTGTTGAAACAGGTCAAGCAATAATGTGGCTGTGACGGACAGTCGGGGCAAAAAGTGGCTACTTTTTTAGTTTTGTTTTTAGCAATGTTCCTGCCTATGTTTTGAACATTTATTTTGTAGCACCCCTGACACCATCTTCTTGTTGTGCGAACTTTGCCTTCTTTTGTTTTTAGTTCGTGTTTTAATCTTTTAGGATGTTTCGAAGCACTTTCTGACATTTCTTTATCCTCATCAGCTTTTACAAGAATATCTCACAATTGCTTTACGAAACTGAACGACAGAAATGTTCTTTTTCGTGGTTTGTTTATACAGAACCATGGCATTTACCATAGCTGTGTTGAGTAGCAGTTCGCAAGCTAACTTTCGATACCACTTGACAGTTTTCCGTAATGGCGACGAATAAGCTGTCATTTGATCTGACAGGTCAACTGCAGATTTCGCTTTATTATAGTCGACAACTATCTGTGGCTTTCTTTTTGACTGTCCTCTTTTATTTGTGGTAGTGACGAATTTTGTGGTATGTTTAGTAGACAACAAGGACACATCTCTCTTATCACGCCATTTCATCACAATGATCCCTTTGTCATTTTCAGCTGCACTGTATTCTCCTGGTTTTAATTTTGCATTCATAACATCTTTCGGTAATTTTTTTCTATTCTTGCGCAACGTTCCGACCAAATGCATTTCTTCCAGTAATAGTTTTTCAGCCAAATCAATACTTGTGTACCAATTATCCGTGTACAGTACTGTCCTTTTTGGAACAAGTGTCAACAAAGTGACATAACAACCTGAGTCGGTGTAGTGTTTGTTGTATCGCAGTGTTTTCCAGCATAGACTTCCAGCTTGCACGTGTAACCCGGAACTGTACATAACTTAAATATTTTAATGCCGTACTTATGTCTTTTTTGTTTTAAATATTGTCTAAAAATTATTCTCCCGCGAAAAGGTATCATACTTTCATCAACACATAGGGAAATATCCGGAGTAAAATGTGCTCTAAAGTTCACATTCAGTTCGTCAACGAGGGATCTGATTTTGTACAAGCGGTCATGTGACGTAGCCTAGGTATTATCAGAAAAATGAAGCATGCGTAAAAGCAATTCAAATCTATTACGACTCATTCTTTTTTTAGCATATTGTTGTCCGAACATATAGTCATTTGACCAATAGTCACTCAGTTTTGGTAGTCGCACAAGCCCCATGTACATGATGAGGCCAAACAATTTTTTTATTTCACTTTTGTTTGTGTCTGTCCAGTTTTTCAATCGCGAAACTCTTTTTATCGTGTCTTTCGATATAAGTTGTTGGGCACATATATTAGTTTCTCTCGCTATACGTTCAAAAATATCGTCAGGTACCATCAAGCTATAAAAATCACTTGGACCAGAACATGACAAGCTATGGCGTAAAGAAAAAGGCTTCAAACCTGGCGTTTCCGTAAAAGGTATTATTTTCGGTTGATTACCAGATGGAGAGTACCAGTTTCCCGTAGATGACGTAGAATTGCGAGGCGATGGCTGTATTATTTCATCCTCACTTTCAGTTTCAGACACAATGCGGTGACGTTTTCTATTACGCACTGGTTGTAATCATCCTCATTATCAGAATCGGAACTAATATCAGGAATATATGGAAAAGCAAAATCCACATTTTCACACACAGTAATCGGCACAATATCGTCATTTTTCTTAGTAATTTCTAATTCCAAATGGTCCAAATACGACAGATCGTCCTGTGTCAACTCAAAGTTATCAAATTCCATTATACGAACACAAGGAACTAAATACTTGTAAAAGATAATAATTTGCGCACTCGTAATTTAAATAAACAACACGCTGCACTTCCGTAAACATACTAAACCATGGTCACGCGCGATCACGCTAGCCGCTCCGTCCCGCCAATCAGAGAAAGGGGTGAGAAAGAGACAGGTGACCGGCGAAATGACCCGCGCGGCGCTGTGAAGCAAATTTCAATCTGTACGCCGCGACGGCCACCGGTGAACGCAAACAAAAAAACCCTTATAATTTCCAAAATAAGCACATAATAAAAAAATGTGTACATATATATCAGAGCATATACTAAATGGCCCAAATGGAATATATAGGTCAAAATTAGCTCGGCAATTAAAGTGTTAACATGGACGAGTAACTAGTCCGTGATTGTTAATATATATATATATATATATATATATATATATATATATATATATATATATATATATATATATCGCTCATTTGGAGCGACAGTGACATAACTGCAAATTTGTAAAATTTACACTACGCCAGTTTTAAGATATTTTCGTATCACCATTGAAGATTCCTCACTTTTCTTACAGTTACTGACTCTTTATCTATTTTATTATTGTAGTTTGAACTCTGGGCTTGAAAACAGACACATTTATTTTTTATATTCTTATCCAAAATAATGAAAAATAAATAAAAAAAACATTTTAACACTTACAGTTGCGTCGCTGTTACCCTAGGCAAAGAAAGCTCGGGTAGTTATGACCTTTGTTGTCTCTTATAAAATAAAACCAATATCGTTCCAATCAACACATTTTGTATTATTTAAATAAAAATTAACAACGGCAGTCAGTGGTGACATAGTTATGCCTCTTAGTATGAATCATTTGTAGATGACCTTCATCTTAATTACACTTTAATAGGAACTATTCAATACGAAATTAAACAATATAGTAGGTATATATAAGATTAGTTTTTAACCCTCTTAATAACTGCTATCTAATATGGCACAGAAAAATCAGCTGCTTATAACAATATTCTTAAAATCTAAAACCCTGCACATTTAAAAAGTTATTCTTAAAAGTCAGTTTTAAAAGATCAATAGAATATTAGAACAATTTTTAAACATTTCAGTCTTACGTTCATTTCATTAGTCATACTATTTACATAAAAAATTAAAACTTAATAAAAACAATAAAAAAATTGTACCTACTCAGGTGACTTAAAACAAACTCTCGTAAAATCCAGAATAGCACCTGGGAACAATGTTTTTTTCTAACAAAGTACGCAAATCCTGCTTTTTTGATCAGAAATCGTAAGTTTTGAATTGTAAGCTGCTCTCAAACTTATTTCAGTAATATTTAAGTTATTATCGGACCGATTTTTTCGAGTATTCGTAGATGTTTTTGATTTGACAGTTATCCATTCACCCTCGTAAGAATATTTTAAATCGTAAGTCTCACTATTTTTAACAAACCGTAAATGAAATCTCATTTCAGATAGTTTTATCTGGTTACCTTGCAGATCTTTGTTAACATTTAGTGTAATATCTTCAAATAGCTTTTTTAAATCATAAAAATCGTCATAGTTAAGCTCGTTTACTACAAAAGCATTTCCAGTTTTCTTGGTGTTGCGTATAAGTTGCACGTACTGGTATGGAATATAGATAGGACCTGACTTTTTTGCTCTTTTAATTGACTTTTCGATTAGCGAATGAGCATTTTCGCCCTCATTTTGAATGTGCCCACGTATCAAAAATTTATGTGTGATTGAATTTATTGGAAGAGTTTCAACCGCATAGTAATACATGCCAAGCAGGAATCTGAAAAATTAAAATATAACTTAAATACAGAAAAATGGTTAATTTTAATTCTGTTTTTGTGCTAAAATAATGACCATAAATGTACCTATTTTTTTGCTGACCACAGCAGTTGTCAGAATAAAATATTATATTGCTATTGGCATGACGCTCTGCAGTCTCTTTCAGAAATTTGAACACACAAGAACCAATTTCTATAGCTCCTCTATTGCCAAGACCCTCGTGCCAGAAATAGCAATTTGTTACGCTATCTTTTAAGTTTGTAACCTGTCAAAAATTTAATATCAGTTTTTTAAGCTACATACTCGTTAATTCCAAAGGAAGTAAATTACTTACCGTAAAGTTAAGGCAGTTCAACTTTGATTTGTAAAAAAAGCTGAACTATTACCGATAGATACAGGCATAACTGTAAATCGTATATTGCAACGATATTGTTATCTTCTTTTACTAACTAAATATCCTTAGTTTTCTCTTTCCTACTTAAATCTTTTTGTTTTAAATGCTCTTCATATGCTTCTTTTAATTTGAGTTGGTCTTCCCCGACAGCATTTTTATAAGACTCGCAGAGATCACACTGATCTTTTTTGGGTACAAAAAATGATAGGTTAAATTCAGTGTTGAAAATTTGGTAATACGTGTCAAAAGTTGCCGATGGCATCGTTCCTCTACTAGATACGTAATTTCGATTTCTTAACGGTAAGACCGCCATCAATAAATTCACGAGTTGTGTTAGCTCGAGTATAGTGGCTCTCAATTCTAGGGACGGAATTAATGTGATCGCGAACGGATCGCATGATTTCTGGGTTTACTTGATTATGATGAGCATGCTTGCCACGCTTGTCCTCAGGGATTACACCCGTACCAGAACTGTTTTTACCTTCAATAACCGTTCGTAATGTTCTCTCTGATATACCCAAAGTATTTAAAAAAAAAAGTTTTGCACGTCCGCTTAGTTTCACCATTCACCGTGAAATTAAAAACACAATTTTGGTTCCTAGTTTTGGCAGCTCCTTCTTTTACTCGACGGTAGGGAACTTTCAAAGTTGTTAAACAGGAGTTCAAAAAATCACGCTGTCTTTGTAGTGATCCCAAGCCCCAATAACATTCAAATATCTCCTGTCTTTGTTCCTCCGTTATTTTATTACGACATTTGAGCCTACATTTTTCTGTGCAAGGTGGTTTAATAGATTTTGCTGCAACAGTTTTGCCAGTTCTAGATACGTATTGTTTTCCAGAATTTCACTGACGTTTTCGTACATTTTTTATCCATGCAGATTCATTACGAACTCTCTTCTTGCCTCTCTTGGCAACTGCAGTCTCGGAAGTCTCGGTATCTATAAAATTGGAATTTCTGACAGAATCATGAGTAATCGATGTTGATGGTGAGCTAGAAGTAGTACCAGATGAACTAGACGATGAAGTTGAGCATGAAGAGCTCGAAGATGAGCTAGATGACGTGAATTAATACGGTTGGGTTGTACAGATTTCTCTGGCTTATATTCATCACCACTATCGTCTGGAGAAAAGTCTTTAGTTTCGTCTTCACTGTCGTTTTCGTTGTTTTCTAGGAGGATTGGTGACGGATCCACCTTATTTAGAGAAGAAATAACATTTTCTGTCACAATCGATGCTAAAATAAACAAACAATAATTTAAATAAAATAGTTAATCCGAATACAACTACAACAATGTACAATCACAAGAGTATACCTTTGCAAATAAACGTAAGTAATGTAGAAAAAACCGACTTACGTTGACTAGAGCAAGCAGTATCAATGTTTGAAAAACTGTTGCTGACGTCTTGGTTGTGTTCTGCAGAAAATATCTCTGTAATTTAGCAAAGAAATGTTAAAACTCGACAAACATTATTATTAAAACCAACAAAAATTTTAACGTACTGAGTATTTATTTACCATTTGCACTAGTAGAAATAACAGTTTTTGAAGGAAGAGATTGGTCCCCAATACTATCAAACTTTGAACATTCTTGCTCACAAAGTTTGACTAACATTCGTGCTCGACTTCCCATTTTGATAGCTTAAAATGTATAACAAATTAACATAATTAAATTTGGTCTAAAATTATTACAATTAGTCATAATTGTTATTGGTAAAAAGGCATTACAGTACAATAATGGCGTATTTATATTTACGTCTAAAAAAATACCGAATATTTGGTGATACAACGGCGCAATTGTATAATACGACATTGTATCCACAAAACTGTTTTCATTTCTAGTTGATATTGTCAGAAAATACAATTGCGTCGTTGTAACACCGATGTTTAATAGCAAAATTTGTCATATTTACCTTAGCGCCGATGTAATTCCCTGACACATGCACACTTAACGGAGCGCCCCGCACAACTGACTGTTCGGTCGTTATCGCCCGGTATTCGCGCGCCAAAATGTAATATTTCAACAACGTCTTTTACCTTCTAGCGGGAGTTTTTTTTTAAATAACAAATGCGGTGTTTTAACTCCATAACGTAGATAGGTATGGAGATAGTTTTGGTGTAATTAGGTCAGATTCACCTTTTTTTGCAGTTATGTCACTGTCGCTCCAAATGAGCGATATATATATATATATATATATATATATATATATATATATATATATATATATATATAATGAAATTTTTAGAGCAGTAATGGAATTTAAGTTATGTAGTGTAAAGTAAAGTTTGATTCGTATGTTTTGTAACTAGGACTAAAACTAACCCGGACTAGAATTTATGGATTTTCGGCATGAAGGCCTCGGCAAAGCATCGTCTAATGCAAGCGATCAAATGGTCTGTATAAAAAAATTAGAAGGAATTGATTTTATTATTGAATAGAGATGGTAGACCTTAGATTTATCAAACGCTATTTATACAAAACTTGAACACTTTAGTGGAAAATGCTATATCTATCCTTAAATTGCCTGTCGTCGGGATGTAACAACGGATGAAAATATGCACAAGCTCTTGCTTTAACACTGGCGTTATAATAGCAGTCATCTATAATTATTACTTATTTATAGGGTAAGGTTTACAATTCGGTCGCCTGAATTAGGGGTTGGGGGGTGGTGTGGGGGGAGGGGGAGGAGTTGTAGAGTCACCCCTACTTCCACTTTCTGCCGGAAGTGCTTTGTTTTTTTTTTATAAATATTTAAAAATCTCATTTTGAGGTTATGATTCGTAATTTTTATAACAATTTTAAGCTGATTTATGGGGAGAGAGAATTGGGGAACGGAAGCCCCACGCCACTTAACGTGGTGCAGTCGACGGAAGGCCGGTCGACGGAGCCCAGCTTTGCGGGGCTCCTACTTCTGAGTAGTTTACAAAAAAATAACCACGAAGAGGATAACGGGGTCTCTTTGCTCGCTTCGCTCTCTCACTCGACCCCGTCATCCTCTTCTAACCTAACCTGTCCAAGTCGGGATAATCCACGTCCCAGGCTCGCTTCGCTCGCTATTGCACTCGATATAACACCAAAATATTAACTTTTATAACTACTTTAATTTATAAACTTAAAAATTAACTCTTCAACAATTATTCTCACTCTTCCATGTCACTGTCAAAATCTATGTGAAAACTTTTTCGATAGTGACGGCGTATAGTTTGCATAAGTTACGTCTCGAACGATCAAAATTGTCGCTTACACTCGCAAAATACTTAAAACAACCAATCACGAGCGTTAACGTTCTCACTGTCGAATGTGGGCCAATGCTCGATGGTCGATATCGACCACGTAGTAAGCTCGCACTCAGGAATATTGTTCCAAATTACTGTCACTAGTTGGCGCTTTTTAATTCCATACAAATTGTAGTTAACTTTATCGCTATCGAACGCGTAAAAACTCGCACTAGGCACACTGAATCAATGTACCAGTCATATTTGTTGAATTTGCCACTCAGACACGCTGCACTAAACGTATTACTTTGTTTACGTTGTATTGCTTTTGTGTTCGAACTGGTATTATCACTATTTGAACACTGATTCTTGTAATGACCAGGCTGTTTATACCGGTAGTTGTTGTTGTTGTTGTTGTTTTTATTATTGGCTCTACCACGTAAAAAAATTGTGCATTATTTGGATATGAAATAATCAAATATCGTTAGTTTCTTTGATTTTTCAAAAAATATCTTCAAGTTTTTAGTACAAAATATAACCTAGATCACTCCTGGCATCGCTTTCTAGTTTAGTTTAGTTTAGTTTACGACGGGCTGTTTTCCGCAACTCCACGTCTAAGCGCATATTTTGCGTGTGGGCAGGAATAATGTGATTATTCGTGCCATGATATCTCCCCGAAGAAGCTCAGCAGTCCCTTGATGTTGCAAGCAACTTCGGGGAGCGATCCCGGCGTGCCAAGATGTTTAGCCCTGTATGAAACGACTTCTGGACATGTCAGCAACACGTGAGCCGCCGTTTCTTCCTCTCCCATGCATGCCCTGCACAGGGGGCTATCAGTAACACCTATGGTGAACAAATGTTTGTTAAAAGAGCCATGTCCTGTGATAGCACTTGTTACTATCCTGATCTGTGGCTTGTTCAGTTTCATTAGAACCTTGGTTAGACGACTGTTTATTTCAGGTAGGGCCTCCCTAGCTTGTCTACAGTTTACTAAATTTTTCCAAAGCTGAGCGTGTAAATTATTGAAGTATCTACGTACCAGTGAACGAACGTAGCAAAGAGGATTGGTATTATTTGTTCCGGCCCTATAGTTGCTAGGGCCGATCCCCTTCTGGCCAGTTCATCTGCTGCATCGTTGCCTCTAGATTCACTGTGTCCCTTGATCCATTGCAGAGTCACATTGTTGTGCTTACATACCTCATTCAATCGTTGATGGCACTCGTATATCAGTCCCGAGTTCGTCACATTGCAACTCAGAGCTTGTAGTACCGCCATACTGTCGGTCAGTATTCTGATGGAGAAGTCTTTCACCTTCCTAAGATCTATTGCTATGGCCGCTTGGATGATACGCATGCATTCGGCCTGGATGACTGTGTTGTGGGTACCCAGCGGTGTGCATATGTGGATATTAAGGTCTTCAGAGAAAGCCCCAGACCCCACACCTTCATTTGTCTTAGAGCCATACGTGAAAACTTTGAGCTCTCTTGGACCCAATCCTTCCAGATGGTCAGTTTCCTTCAATTGTATCCTGTACTTCTTATCAAATACAAATTGTTTTGGGATCCTATCATACTTGGCTTGTAAGATAGGAATTTTTGAGTAAATTCTATCGATTATATCTGTATGGGGGACTCTACTCTTACTTAAAAGATTTAGGGTCTTGAGTCTAATGGCAGCTAAAGTTGCTTCTTGTTGTATATATAGATGAAGCGGTGTTAGCTCCAGCATAGCCTCCAAAGCTGCTGATGGTGTTGTCCTTATGCAGCCCGTGGTAGTCATACAAGCTAATCTCTGGTAACGCTGTAGCTTTTGAATAGTGGTGGCTTCATTGGTTTTGGTCCACCATACCAGAGAGCCGTATGTGATCATGGGCCGAATTACAGTTTTGTACAGCCACAGTATAACTTTTGGCGTTAAACCCCATCGTTTGCCAATCATGTTTCTGCACTGCCAGAAAGTTAAACTAGCTTTGCTGATTTTGTTTTCTGTTTGTGTGTACTTTGTGGCATTCCTTGGGGAACTGTGCAGCAGTGGACTTGTGAAAGGCTATAAGGATGTCAACTTTGAGTCTTCAGTACTATTACATTTAGGCTTGAAATTGAATCCGTTCCTGCGTATGATTCTGAAGTTTATTATTGTCTTTTAGAATTGGGTCTTACGCGAGTTCGTTTCGCATTTGTTTGTGATTCCCCAATCTTAAAAAGTGAAAGAAAAAAGTTCTGATTGATGGTAACGTGAGAAAATGATTTCGATGAGCAATATAGTTGTTGTGGCTTCGGAACAGTCCCGATATAACATCCTTTTCCTAAGTGTTTCCTATCCTCCCGCCTCCCCCGTATACGCACTGCTCAGAATGGTGCGCCACCTATCGTCGAGAAAAAAAAGAGAAGCAAGACGGCCGCGCACGCATAAAACGGGTTCGTTACCGCTTGTTTAACCCTTTAATGCGCAGAAAAATAAAAGTTATGTAAACATGTTTTTTTCTGTTTAATTGCATTAATGTTGACTAATTATAGCCAAAAAAAATAGAAATTATTATTATTATTGTATACTTTATCAAATATCGTATGTTAAAAATACTCAACATTGCGCGACATATTGGAACATTACCTAATAAATTGAGCGTTGAGTATTTTCAACATTGCCCTTGTAAAGGTAGTTTACTAATATATTAAAATAAAAAGAACAAACTATAGAGAAAATCAAGTAAAGTTTTATTTCTTATTAATTAATCATAGAATAAGTTGGCTAGACACAGCCTTAGTAGAAAAAATCAAATTCACATATTATTACTTAACATGGTAATTATAAAAACAGTTTCTCTTACTAACTAGACACAGCCTGAGGATACATTTTGAGCAAGTAATATTTGTGTACCCATTTTTTACAGTATTTGCACCGTCCATACGACACAAACATGGGTAAATGTCCATTGTTGTCATATCGTACAGCATCAGTCGGTCTTGGAGCAGCTGGAGTAATTATTTTTTTTAGGAGGATCGTTTTCCTGACTCACTGTCACCCTCGTTCTGTTTTTATGTAAAAGCTCAGATACTATCTGTATCCGAAATTTTTTGAGAGGTAAACGGTCTTTAGGATCAGCATGATCTCTCCTATGTAATAACCAAGCATTGTTGAAGCAAATATCCAGAGATTGTGAAAACATGGTCATGTACCACCTCTTAGTTTTAAAGTTTGAACGGTATAGAGCGATAAGCATGTCCGCCAAGTCTACGCCCCCCATATGGGCATTATATTGCTTCACAATCTGAGGACAATTGACCTCCACCCTAGATTCTGTATCTTTGGAATACCTTTGAATCTTTCCCATTGGATGGGAATCGACGAATGAACTAGCCAATGTCACCGGCTTATTGTCATACCATCTGACAACAGCAAGTTTCGTGTCATTGCAGACGATCTGGGAGCTTGCACCCCGTCCTTTTTTTGCGAGAACTTTATCTGCTAGTAGTTTATTTTGACAACCTCTCAAACGATTACTTTTTATGGTACCAAGACTAAAAATACCGTATTCTTGACGCAAATGGTGAATTAGCTCCAATGACGTAAAGAAATTGTCAAAATATACGACTGCAGGTTTATCCTCAATGGTCTTGCAAAGTGCTAGCACAACTTTTGCTCCAAGACCGAGGCTCTCCTCGTATTCAGTAAAAGAATGATTTCTAAACGTGTCTTCTCCACCATAAGGAATGAAATCATACACTAAACCAGAGACGCCTGCTCGAACGAATAACTTCATCCCCCATTTTTTTGGTTTTTTAGGTAGATATTGGCGCCTACTTCCCGCTCTTGTCCCTTTGTATGGGACCATCATTTCGTCGACGCTGTAGCGTTGTTCCTCCTTCATTTTTAAGCAATTAAGCCTAATTTTTTCAATAATTGGTCGAACTTTGTAGTAACGGTCGTCGTTAATGTTGCTGTTGTCGGCGAAATGTAAATATTTCCTTATTTTCTCATACTTTTTTAAAGGCATGATATCAGCGACAGCTGGATATCGCAAAAATCGACTCCAATAATCTCTGTAAGAGGGCATTTTCACTACCCCCATAATGAGTGTAATCGCTATGAAATCTTTCACATCATCGTTTGTTATATTTATAGATCTCGAATCGGTTTGAACTGAATATAAGTTTGTCTGTTCTACTATTAATTCGAATATGTCATTTGAAAAAAAAGTCAGTGAAATAATCTAAGATTGAATGATGTGGATCGGGTGAGAAATCGTGTTTCGGTGGTTCAAATATAGCTGCGTACTGTAGTTTTCCTGCTCTGAATTTGAATGATAGAGGTTTTCTTACAAACTTCTTTACTTTTTTTGCCGCTGGGTGTTTAGGTTTTGTGTTCTGTCGTCGCTTTGAACGTGTATTAGGTGCTGCTGGAGACATGTTAGGTGATAATACTGATGAGACCGAATTCAGTGTGAATGGGAGCGGCTGATTTGACGGGCCTGGTGAAAACATTTGGTTAATTAAAGGAGACAAGGGAATTGTTGGTATGTGGAGTATGGAATCATTCATTATATCTTGTGGCATCGACGCAGACGAAATCGGAGTTTGGACTTCAGAACATGGTACTTCAGGTATGTTGCAATCATTTTGTTGAGGCGGAGTTGGCGATGGAGGCGTCGTCGGACGAGAATTTTCTTTGGAATTGGGTAAGTATGACTTGCTTTCATTTTGTAGCTGTAGTGGCCTAGGTGATGGCGTCGCAGGAATCTCATCTTCGGAATGTGAATCTAAGCTTAAGTCATCAATTTCAGAGGGATAAGAACGTGGTTCAGATGTTTCGTAGTTGTGTTCTGAGTCAGATGATTGTTGTTTTTTCGGTTTTGTGTAATTATTGATTATAACTTCATCTTCAGATGTGCTGCTGTCATCGGAGGGTGCTTTTGCGGGAGGTACAAGCGCCATAATTTTTTGCGTGCGTTGCCATTTAAGCATTTTCTGAAGCAAAATAACACAAAAAACGTAGGGCATCCAAAACCAAAGCGAAAAATGAACAATAATAGGGTCTCAGATAAGAGGGGAATAAATGTTAGTACACGCGCAATGTTGAATATACTCATCATGTTAAGTTATAGGACAAAACCTAAAGCATTTCGCAATGTTGAAAATACTCAACATAGAAAAAATCAGGTGAATAATAGTAACATTCGCATTGTTGAGTATATTCAACATTCAACTTGAAAACCATCAAACACATACTAAACCACAATATTTTCAGGCTTTTTTTCATTACGTGCATAAAATAATAATTTAAAATTGAAATGCAAGGCAATAATAGGTATCAATATGATTTAAATTGCTAATAATAAATTTTATTTACCTTAGGTCCAAACGGTGCAGATGAACGTGATGCCATTTTGCCGCCACTGTCAAAATCTGACGTTTGTGACACACAACTTTCTTTTTTACGAGTTGCGTTTCGTTTCACCTTTTTTTCAAAGTAAAAATATTTTTTCTACGCGTTCAAGTTTTCATACAGGATTTATTTATTTCGAATGTTGAGTATTCTCAACTTTACGAATTAAAGGGTTAAAAATAACCAATAAATAAGTTGTAAGACTATCGTGCAATTGCTCGTGTCCATATACATTCGAAGTGCAGTGTGGTATCTGTGTATACACTTCACCATAACCACGATGAGTGCTCCAGACTTGTGAGTATCCTTACCTTATCTACCCAGTTCTAAAGCTATTTTCGTTTACTTCCCGGTTGGGATCATCGGGTTAGCCAGCCCTTGGTCTGGTTGTTCTCTGGTTCCCAAAACCACCCACGAAACACATTGCGAAACATTCAAGCCGTAACATAATTTCTGGTCCATACGATCCGGGTACCTATGGATTTCTATATTTATACAGTCCGCTCCTCATAAAGATAATATCAAGTTCAATTTCTAAGGAAAACTTTGATATTTAATCTATTTTTCTTATAATTGAAAGTAACTAATTCATTTCAATTATAATCCTGCTAGACTTGAATGCTCGTGAAGTGTTTCGTATTGCTCAGACTTTGCAGACTTATCTTATTTGGTTGCGTTATAATTGCTAAGTTTATTTCGAATGTGCATTGACAGTCTTACGCTTTGAAAATTATTATAATTTGAGGGTATTTTATAATTATTGTTGGAAAAAATTACTAAATCAGTTTATGGAAATGATTAATTTGGTCTTAGAATAATAGCACTTAAGTATAAATACATTTATATCTATGAATGTTGGGTCGTTTGTTAATTGTTATCTAATTCAAATGGTTAAAAAAAACGTTAACATTAAATTCAGTATTTGAATGTTAATTTAGTTTGGAGAAACTTAAATATTGTTTTAAATATCTGTCGTTAATAATTATACTTAACATTCATATTTAATTTTTCGCTGTTATTTTATAATCATGTCGCAAGAAGAAATGAAACTTAAACTTTATACGTCACAGCGAGAGTATGTTTTTCGTTCTATTCAAACTCTTTTCGATTTATCCACTCAAATACGGGAAGACTCCAGTTCTTCTAAAGTTAGCCAATTTAAATATAGATTTCTTAAAATTGAGAACATTCGTGATGAATATGTGTTGCTTACGGAAAAAATTAATTCGTTAAAACTGGCACTGTTTCCTAAAGGAAAAAATAGATATGCAAGCGTTGTCTGCATTTGATGATATGTACTATGAAGTTCTAAGTTTTGCCGCGGAGATATCCCTACCGGAGCGCAAACGAGGCAGCAGCCCAACGTCCGCTGACGTTAACTACACCTTTACGCCTGACGCGGAAAAAGGTACAAGCTAGACTGCCACAAATTGAGCTTCTGAAGTTCGACGGAAAAATTGAGAATTGGCAAACATTTTACGACACTTTCGTAACGTTAATTCATAATAATAAATCAATCGCGAATATTACTAAATTTCACTATCTCATTTCTTGTTTATCGGGATCCGCTTTAGGGATCGCAAAGAAGGTAAAATTAACCCGATAATTATGAGCTTGTAGTCAATGAACTTATTAAGCGTTATCAAAATAAGCGCATTTTAGCAGTGGCGTATTTAGATCAAATAAATAACTATCCTTATTTAAAAACTCCTAATTTCAATGATTTACAAACATATACTAATATTCTTTGTGAGTCAGTCAATGCCCTTAAGGCCTTAGAGCTAGATGACTTAGGCGATTTTATTTTATTTAACGCAGCGTTTCGCGCACTGGACTCCGATACGCGCCACCGCTTCGAATCTGAAAATAAATCGGAAATTCCTTCTTTTCGAAGTCTTATGCAGTTTCTTCAAAACTATGTAAAAGTTTTAGAAATAAATGCTAATGTTGACATTAGGGCGCGATCTTCTCAATTTTTAGGCGGTAAACAGATCAAGACTGTTTCACCGCGGGCACCGAACCTGAAGCGTTCCGTGCTCACTACTCAGTCTAAGCCTACTAGTTCGAAGCAGCTGGCTTCACTAGAGTGCTATTATTGTGGCGCAGCACACAGTATCTATAAGTGCCCCACTTTTCAATCTTTGGACACCAGTGCTAGAATAAATATTGTCAAACAAAATAATTTATGCATTAACTGTTTACGAAAACATTCTCTTGATAAATGCGTCTCAAAAATGAGATGTTTTATCTGTAGTGGTAATCATCACACTCTGGTACACATCGACAACCAAGTTCGATCACCGACCGCGGTGACCACCGGTTCGAGTAGTGCCCACACTAACACGAGTGCGTTCGTGGGAGAGGCTCGTGGCCCGTGCGTGGTGCTGCTCGGGACGTGCATGGTGCGTGTGCAGGACTCTAGTGGCACGTTCCATCAAGTTAGAGCGCTCATCGATAGCGGCGCTCAGGACTGCTTCATCACCATGAAATGCGCAAAGAGACTTGGTTTTCAATTACGTTGATGCACCACAACTGTGGCTGGACTTGGACAACAGTCTGTGTGTCAAGTCAAGGGAGTGACTCAATGCTCTATACGCCCGTGTGATTCGAATGACCCACAATTTGATATTAATCCTATAGTCATCGATAGCATTACTTCTAAAATGCCAACCACTGATATTCCTCTAGCGGTTCGAGACTGTTATAAACACTTAGTATTAGCGGACCGTGACTTTGACAAACCGTGTGATGTTGATTTATTGCTAGGTGCTGAAGTATTTCATCACATCTATGACGGCCGTGTCATTCAACCAGAGCCCGGCTATCCTGCTGCTTTACATAGCGTCTTTGGTTGGGTTCTCTCAGGACCCACCAATGTGGAGAGTCCGGTAAAATCGGTTGGCACTTCGTTAATTACTTCAACCAATTCATTGGAGAAGATGGTGAAACGATTTTGGGAAGTCGAGGAACCGCCTCATCAACATATACCTGCTCCAGAAGATGAGGAGGTCGAACGCCTGTATTCCACTCAAACTTATAGGGAATCGGACGGTCAATATGTAGTCCCTATCTTATTGACGCAGTCGTCTGTCTATATGGGAGGCTCATATAATAGTTCTTTGTCGCAGTTTATAAATCTTGAGAAAAAACTTTGCCGACAACCAGATCTTAAATCACTTTATAACGATTTTATGCGTGATTATGAGCAGCTTAATCATATGCAACCAGTGGGAAAGGATATTACCCCTGGTAGATATTTCATTCCTCACCATTGTGTGATTCGTCCAGAAAGCATAACGACCAAACTTCGCGTTGTATTCAATGCGAGTCACAAGACGACTAATGGACTATCTTTAAATGATATTGTTTACACTGGACCGAAGTTACAGGCTGATTCGGTTGACATTATTACTGGATTTCGGGTCCATAATATAGTTTTTACATGTGACATATCTAAGATGTACAGGCAAATCTTGATAAGGCCTGAGGATCGAGTGTGGCAACACGTACTATGGCGTGAATCCCCTTCCTTGCCTGTTCAAGAATTTGAACTTCGTACGGTCACATACGGAGTCAAAAGTTCGCCGTACTTAGCGATACGAACATTACATCAGTTAGCTGCAGATCACGGTGATCAGTTTCCTCATGCAGCTGAAGCTCTTCGGCATCATACTTACATGGACGATATTACTACAGGTGCTTCCTCAGTCGAAGCAGCCTCTCAGCTTAAAGAAGATTTAATCAATCTTCTTAATTGTGCTCAGCTAGATTTGCGTAAGTGGAGCAGTAACAGCCCTTTATTTCTTCGATCGTTACCCATGGAACATTGTCAGTGTCCGAAGACATTTTCTGATGATAGTTCGATAACGCTTAAGGTAATAGGAGTTCAATGGGATCCTGCGGAAGACTATTTCACTTACTCCGTCTCTCCTGTGAATGTGGAGTTTACGAAACGTTCAATCCTGTCCCACGTTGCTCGTATTTATGATCCATTGGGTTGGCTTTCACCTTTTATTCTTTTAGCCAAACTACTTCTTCAAAACTTATGGCGTATTGGATTGTCTTGGGATGAAATCATTCCCGCCAATCTGTGTGACGATTGGGTTTCATTTGTGTCTGACTTGTCTAATATAAAATCGATAAAAATCCCTCGTAAAACCGTGATTGATTTAACAGCTACACACCAGCTGATTGGGTTTTGCGATGGATCAACCAAAGCATATGGGTGCTGTGTCTATCTCCGATCAAGTATCGATGATCAAAAACAAGTTTCTCTTTTGATTTCTAAATCTAAAGTGGCTCCGATTAAGCCTCTAACAGTTAATTGTTTGGAGTTGTGCGGTGCGCTCTTGTTATCACGTACCCTCAAACACATGCAAACTTTACTTATTTCGAAAATAAATATATCTCATATTGTTGCCTACACTGATAGCTCAACTGTATTAGCTTGGATCAATACAGAGCCATACAAATTGAAACCTTTTGTTGCGCATCGAGTAGTTAAAATAACTGACGCAGTTGAACCTTCTACCTGGAGGCATGTCTCGACTCAGGACAATCCTGCTGACTTTCCTAGCCGAGGTCTCTCGTGTGCAGAATTGGTCAATTGTAAGCGATGGTGGTCAGGACCAGATTGGATGCTTAGTAGTCCAGATCACTGGCGAGCTCAAATTCGGTGTAAGCCCCAGGATGAGTTGCCAGAGTTGAGAACACGCACTCTGATTGCTCAATCTCGGGAATCTGATAAAGACATTATGAAGGTGTTATTAAATCGGTATTCATCCTTATCGCGACTACAGCGAATATTGGCATGGGTCTTTCGCTTCATTTCTAATTCGCGCAAAGAACCAAGCCAACGCGAGAAAGGTCACTTGACTACGAATGAGGTAAAGTGCTCTCTACTTAGCCTTATTAAATATGTCCAACGGGGCAGCTTCAATCAAGAGGTGTCTAAATTAAAATCGCAGAAGCCTCTACCTAAATACTTACAAAAGCTGTCTCCGTTTATTGATAACCTAGGACTCATGCGAGTGGGTGGACGACTTACCAATTTCAACTTACCTTAGCACATAAAACATCCATATTTGTTACCGAAACAATCTATTTTATCTCAATTAATTATTAGCTATTATATATCATAAACTGTATTTGCACTGTGGACCTCGCACGTTACAATCACTAATTGTTCGCAAGTTCTGGATTTTAGGAATTCGAAATCTTATTCGTTCTGTTTTAACAAAGTGTGTGACTTGCTTTCGGGTTAAACCTATACCCTATCAGCCGTCTATGGGCAACCTGCCACCTTGTAGATCTCAACAAGGTTACTGTTTTCAACAGGTAGGGATTGATTTTGGCGGTCCCTTTCTTATAAAAGAAAACAGACGACGTAACGCACGGGTCAGTAAGGCTTATTCATTTGTTTATCTGTAAAAGCAGTTCATTTAGAACTCGTATCTGAACTGTCTACAGAAG
This sequence comes from Parnassius apollo, assembly GCA_907164705.1. Taxonomy (NCBI): domain Eukaryota; kingdom Metazoa; phylum Arthropoda; class Insecta; order Lepidoptera; family Papilionidae; genus Parnassius; species Parnassius apollo. The sequence goes on from CAJQZP010000415.1 coordinate 35,645, forward strand.
CGTTTCTAGCCGCCCTAGACAGATTCGTGTCTCGACGTGGAATATGTCAACATATTGTGACAGATTGTGGCACTAACTTTGTAGGCGCTAAACGATATCTTGAGGAAATGGTTAAATTATTGATAGATAAAAAACAGGATATTTCTGATCAATTAACGTCTCGTGGAATCTCGTGGAAATTAAATCCACCTTCAGCACCTCACTTTGGAGGCATTTTTGAAAGTGGTATAAAATCTACTAAATATTATCTCAAGAGGGTCATAGGCTCACAAGTCCTGACGTTTGAAGAACTAACTACAGTTTTAACTAAAGTTGAAGCGATGCTGAACTCAAGACCGATTTGTCAGTTATCGTCTGATCCTGGCGAAGTTGATGTTCTCACGGCCGGTCATTTTATTATAGGACGTCCTTTAGTAGCTCTACCAGAACCGTCCGTTGAAGATATGAAGCCTAGAACACGCTGGCAGTTACTTCAAAAGCTTTCTCAAAGTTTTTGGCGTATTTGGCAAAGTGATTATTTACATACGCTTCAACAAAAGGTTAAGTAGTTTAAGGATGATCACAAACATCCTAATATTGGTCAACTCGTTTCAATCATTGAACCTAATCTACCACCTAACGAATGGCGCCTAGGTCGAGTAGTCCAAATCCACCCCGGAAAGGACAATATTATCCGGGTTGTGACCTTAAAGACCAAAAAAGGCCTACTTACAAGACCAGTAGTCAAAGTCTGCCCTCTTCCTCTTGATTGAATCTTATTTTTATTGTTTTATTAAGCTAGATTGTAAGTTCTAATTTTAAAATTAAATTAACTAAGTTTGATTTTCTTTTGTAGTTTAGTTAAGGTTATCAATGCACAACTTAGCTCAGATATCTATTTAGTTTATATTAATTTATATTCTATGAGCAACTGGGGACCTGGAGAGCTGCCGGGTCGATGGTTGTCTTGTGAAATCCCTAGGTGATTTCAGGTGGGAGGGAATGTTGTGGCTTCGGAACAGTCCCGATATAACATCCTTTTCCTAAGTGTTTCCTATCCTCCCGCCTCCCCCGTATACGCACTGCTCAGAATGGTGCGTCACCTATCGTCGAGAAAAAAAAGAGAAGCAAGATGGCCGCGCACGCATAAAACGGGTTCGTTACCGCTTGTTTAAAAATAACCAATAAATAAGTTGTAAGACTATCGTGCAATTGCTCGTGTCCATATACATTCGAAGTGCAGTGTGGTATCTGTGTATACACGAGAACTTCAGCCTAAATATACAGACTTCACCATAACCACGATGAGTGCTCCAGTCTTGTGAGTATCCTTACCTTATCTACCCAGTTCTAAAGCTATTTTCGTTTACTTCCCGGTTGGGATCATCGGGTTAGCCAGCCCTTGGTCTGGTTGTTCTCTGGTTCCCAAAACCACCCACGAAACACATTTCGAAACATTCAAGCCGTAACAATACTTCTAACCTACATAATTAATAAATATTAATCAGAGTTTTTTTTTCTTTTTAAACTAGAAATGGCAAAGAACTATCCGTCCATGGAGAACTGCAGTCATCATCAAAC
>CAJQZP010000416.1:0-7500 GCA_907164705.1 Parnassius apollo
GTCAGTGAGATAAAAGACCTACATCTTACTGACAATGAAACCATGGTCAGTTTTGATGTTCAGTCTCTATTTACATGCCTACCTGTTGAAGACTGCATCTCAATTATAACTAGGAAACTAGAGGAAAATAACATGCCAGCAGAATATGCAGTATTACTAAGACATTGCCTTACATCTGGCTATCTATTATGGAAGGAAGAGTTTTACAAGCAAGTAGATGGTGTGGCGATGGGCTCACCTGTATCTCCCATTGTCGCCGATATATTCATGGAAGACTTTGAGGAGAAAGCCCTCCTTACTGCACCTGTTACACCAAGGATCTACAAGCGGTACGTAGACGATACTTTCACAATTTTACCATCAGACAAAGTAACTGCATTTTTAGAACATCTTAATTCCATAAACGCTAAAATTCAATTTACTATGGAGTTAGAGGCAAATAATTCCTTACCTTTCCTAGATGTGTTAGTCATCCGAAATCCTAATAACACCATTGGTCACACTGTGTATAGGAAAAGACCCATACAAACCGATATTTAAACGGTGAATCTCACCACCATCCTTCACAGTTAGCTACCGTAGGCAAATCTTTGTTACAGAGAGCACGTGACATCTGTGACAGCAAACACCTGGCCGCCGAGCTTCAGCACGTCAAGCAAGTTCTGCACGACAACAAGCTTCGGGTCCCGCGCCTACGTCACAGTGACCGAGTGAAGCCGGCCACAGTCGAGCGTGTGCCTGCTGTACTACCATATGTCAGAGGTGTCACAGACAAGATTGGCTATATCTTGAAGCGAGCTTCTATTAGAACATTCTACAAGCCGCCGAAGAAGATTAGTCAGTTCCTACCATCCGTCAAGTGTCATATTCCTCTACAAGATGCAGGAGTGTACAAGCTTGATTGTGAATGTGGTCTCTCTTATATAGGACAAACCAAAAGATCAATTAGGACCCGCGTAAAAGAACATATAGCTGATGTGAAGCATCAACGGGAAGTCTGCAGTTTGTGATCATATCCTAGACGGCCCCAACCATTGCATCAGATTTGATAGACCACAAATCCTTGCGAAAGAACACCGATTCCTACCAAAGATGATACGTGAGGCTATTGAAATTAAAAAACATCCTAATTTCAATAGAGAAGGAGGCTGGGTACTACCACCTGCTTGGGATCCTATAATCAATAAAATTAAAACTAAACCCAAGCATACCACTGCAAGACCTCAGGACATAGTCAGTTCATTTTGCATAGATCGGACCATAAACAATAATTAAAAAAGCTGAAGGTACTCCGGGTTTAACAATGACATCGGGACGTCAGTCATCTCAGTCCCCCGTGACCATGGGTGCTGGAAAGCGCCCGAAACGTCGGGAATTAAAAATAAAAAGTAAAAATAAACGCGATAAAATCCGTAAAAGTAGTTTTAATCAAAAATATTATTACTGATTCCATGCGAAGGTTCAAAGAAATCATCATCACATGTCTAATTGCAACAAAAACATTATTGATTTCTTATATTTACGCGAACATTGCACATGATTAAAACTACTTTTACGGATTTTATCGCGTAAACGTACCGATCTATATTTCATAAACAAAACCATAGGCAATTCGTCCAGTGAATTAAAGACAGTTTTATCGACATTTGATTATAAAAATTGCATGGAAACTTTAGATAAACGCGAAACAACTAAATACAATGAATGCAAAAATAAACACATTGATAAATACCATAAATTAACAACTAAATCAAATGTCCAACATACGAAATCGTTGACCACAGACACGAATCATAAACAACGCGCTGTCTACAACTTATCAAAACAAACACTGGACGACGCCACAATAAAAGTTTTAAAAAAAGGTATTAATTTCGCAATAACACCGCGAAAAATACCGTATGAGGACATTATCTGTAGTGTTGAGGACTGTCTGTATAAAAATAATATTGGTAATGAAGATTTAGAGGCCATACGTCAAGACATCTCGTCTATGTTACGTCGAAGTTCAGCGCCGAAATTAAATCTCCCCAAAAATGAATTTAACGCGTTGAAAAACTTACGCAACAGACCAGAGCTTACGATTCTCCGCGCAGATAAAGGTAATTCTACGGTTATAATGGATACGTCAGATTACAATTTTAAAATACAACTACTTTTGTCGGATGAAACTACTTATCGAAAAGTCAAAACAGACCCTACAACTAATACGCTTAAAACAACTAGCGATCTAATTAAGAAATACTCCGAAAAATTGAATCTGGACGTTAATTCGATAATACCTTCCTGTGCCAAACCACCGAAGTTGTATGGGTTACCAAAGATACACAAACCGAATGCTCCATTACGTCCAATAGTGAGTCAGATTGATTCGCCAACTTACAGATTGGCTCAATACTTAGCTAAAATATTATCACCACTCAGAGGACACACAAGAGCACACACTAAGGATTCATACCATTTTGTCAGTGAGATAAAAGACCTACATCTTACTGACAATGAAACCATGGTCAGTTTTGATGTTCAGTCTCTATTTACATGCCTACCTGTTGAAGACTGCATCTCAATTATAACTAGGAAACTAGAGGAAAATAACATGCCAGCAGAATATGCAGTATTACTAAGACATTGCCTTACATCTGGCTATCTATTATGGAAGGAAGAGTTTTACAAGCAAGTAGATGGTGTGGCGATGGGCTCACCTGTATCTCCCATTGTCGCCGATATATTCATGGAAGACTTTGAGGAGAAAGCCCTCCTTACTGCACCTGTTACACCAAGGATCTACAAGCGGTACGTAGACGATACTTTCACAATTTTACCATCAGACAAAGTAACTGCATTTTTTAGAACATCTTAATTCCATAAACGCTAAAATTCAATTTACTATGGAGTTAGAGGCAAATAATTCCTTACCTTTCCTAGATGTGTTAGTCATCCGAAATCCTAATAACACCATTGGTCACACTGTGTATAGGAAAAAGACCCATACAAACCGATATTTAAACGGTGAATCTCACCACCATCCTTCACAGTTAGCTACCGTAGGCAAATCTTTGTTACAGAGAGCACGAGGGATCTGTGACAGCAAACACCTGGCCGCCGAGCTTCAGCACGTCAAGCAAGTTCTGCACGACAACAAGCTTCGGGTCCCGCGCCTACGTCACAGTGACCGAGTGAAGCCGGCCACAGTCGAGCGTGTGCCTGCTGTACTACCATATGTCAGAGGTGTCACAGACAAGATTGGCTATATCTTGAAGCGAGCTTCTATTAGAACATTCTACAAGCCGCCGAAGAAGATTAGTCAGTTCCTACCATCCGTCAAGTGTCATATTCCTCTACAAGATGCAGGAGTGTACAAGCTTGATTGTGAATGTGGTCTCTCTTATATAGGACAAACCAAAAGATCAATTAGGACCCGCGTAAAAGAACATATAGCTGATGTGAAGCATCAACGGGAAGTCTGCAGTTTGTGATCATATCCTAGACGGCCCCAACCATTGCATCAGATTTGATAGACCACAAATCCTCGCGAAAGAACACCGATTCCTACCAAAGATGATACGTGAGGCTATTGAAATTAAAAAACATCCTAATTTCAATAGAGAAGGAGGCTGGGTACTACCACCTGCTTGGGATCCTATAATCAATAAAATTAAAACTAAACCCAAGCATACCACTGCAAGACCTCAGGACATAGTCAGTTCATTTTGCATAGATCGGACCATAAACAATAATTAAAAAAGCTGAAGGTACTCCGGGTTTAACAATGACATCGGGACGTCAGTCATCTCAGTCCCCCGTGACCATGGGTGCTGGAAAGCGCCCGAAACGTCGGGAATTAAAAATAAAAAGTAAAAATAAACGCGATAAAATCCGTAAAAGTAGTTTTAATCAAAAATATTATTACTGATTCCATGCGAAGGTGATCGCAGGCACAGCTAGTAAAATAAATTGAGAAAAAAATATAATGGCACTAAAAAATGTTTAGAACTATTAATAAAAATGTGGTTTTTGTTCAGCAGTGGACCTGTGCTGTAATGATAGTAATGATGTTACTTTAATGAGGTATAAACGCCATAATGATTACATGGTGCCGTCCACTATCTTCACATTCCTGTACCTTTATTTTAACATTAAATTAATTGGTATGTAATCCTTTTTTAAATTAAAATGACCCCGAATTAAAAACTTTATTTATTTAACAGCTTTAGTTTTTTTTTTCAAGTTTTTAAATTTATCAGCTTCGTTATATATAAGGAAGAGGGGTTAAATATTTTATATTCTTAAATGATCCCGTCTAGTTTTAACATGTTCATAGTAATTAAAGTAAATAAAAAAAATCAAAATAATTTAAGAAATATTCACTCACCAAAAATCAACCAAAATATTAAAGAAACATCGGATTTCATTTTGAGCTGAAGCGGAGACGCAAGCACTAATTGACTGACTGACCTAAAACCGAACTTCACTTTATTGAAGTTTATCATAGTAAGATTTAGTATTATCGATTTCTCACCTGTGTTAAGTTGAATAATATTTACTTGAATAATATTCTTTATGAATCAGGGAAAAAGGATCTCATTCGCATCACCGACATTTTAAATTGTATAAACGATCAAAGGTAAACTGAATCGCTTCATTGGCTATCAAATGGCAACAACAGAATTATCAAAGTTACGTTATGTTTCCTTGCGAACTCATGTTTGCTAATACTTAAAGTTAAGTATTACCATTAGAAGGTCTCTAAGTTAAATATGCCTGTTTGTGTTTTCGTAAGTAATTTTTATAAACAAGTTATTGTAAGAATAGCTTGAGGTATGGGGAGAATCCGTGGTCGCCAGGGGTTGCTTGCTGTAAATTTTACAGTACGCAGCAACCCGGGTTCAATTCCCGCTGGCACGAATGGCAATGGTAACAATTTGAGTACGTTACTATTAGGTCCTCGGTGGAGAAAAAAAACATTGTAAAAGCATAAGGTGAAAATAATTTTATGACATGAAAAAAATTTTGAAATACATAGGCTGTAACTTTACTTTGCAAGAATGCTTGTGAAAATATTACGGATCCTATTTTTAGATGTGACTATTTCACGCTCATCTAATTAATCCATGAAATGACCGCCGGACAATACGTTCAGGGTAAACCATCAGGGTTTAAATCGGGGGATCCTGGTTTAAAACCAAGCGGATCAAACATTTACTTAAAATTTAAAATTTTACATGATCCTTGTCTCTACCACTGTTAGACGACTGCATGACTTCGTCGTCGTTCTAATCCCAACCTAACCTTATTGTCTTGTGAATATGCTTCTGAGAGTCTGATACCGATTTCATGTGGTAAAACACACTGCAACTGTGAAAACAACGCGGCACGACGAAAGATGGACCATACACTAAGTAACCAGTACCGACATAAAACACCAGCATAATGCTGTGGTGTTTCGTATAATTCGTATCGGAAACCTGAGGCTTTTCATCATTTCGTCTTAAACGCATTAGAGTTTGATTCTAGTTGAAAATAGAAATAGATATCTGTGATCTTCAGCAGAGCCCGGTTTATTACAAACTGTGACGACTTCATTGTCAGCCTAAAGACTAACTTTTCTTCAGGGTGACAAAACACGGCCACGTAGCCTTCTTTTGTTTGAAGTTATTGAAGATATTACATAATAGAATGTCCGTTCGTTTGTCAAATAAAATTTATAAAAATAACTAAATACGAGTATCTGTTCAAATCAACTTAAATATAAATTTGAAGTGCGTTCGAGCATTTGAGCTGATTTTAGATTATGAAGGATCGTCGTTCTTGTCATATTAAAATCTTTTGAATTGAAAACTTCTTGGTTTTAAAAATCGAATACCATTTATTCATTTAAAAAAAGATTCTCGGTCTTGTCACAAGGTTTTGTCAAACCTGTTTAGTCGTTGAGAAAATGGAATTGACTCGAGAAAATTCCGAAGAGCGATGATTTATTATGATTTTCAAAGTGGTTTAACACAAAAACAGTGTGATGAAGCCCCATCCAAAACCACAATTTACCGCTGGTTTGCTGAATTTCAACCTGGACGTGTCAAGCTCAGTGATGATCCCCGTCAAGGTTGTCCAAAACTGCAGTCATCCAAGAAAACGTTGATGCTGTGCGTAAGCTGATTGAGGAAGATCAACATGTGACATACTGCGAAATTCAGGCAACTTTAGACATTGGCATGAGTCAAATACAAATAATCTTGCATGAACAATTAGGTGTAAAAAAGTTGTTTGTGAAGAGCAAAAAGCGACTCGCGTTACTTAGTGCGTCAGAACTCCCGAAACATTCCACCCAGGATCCTCAAATACTGTATACAACTTCGTATCAGGTGACGAATCCTGGATATATGCGTACGAACCCGAAACAAAAAACCAGTCACGAGTTTGGGTGTTCGAAAATGAGTTAAATCCAACAAAAATTGTTCGTTCACGGAGTGTTGCAAAAAAAATGGTGGCCACCTTTGTCTATAAAACCGGCCATGTTACGACTATTCCTCTTGAGAGACAAAGAAAGGTTAATGCAAAATAGTATGCTAGCATTTGTTTGCCACAGGTCGTTTCTGAACTCCGTAAAGAGAACTGCAACCACCGCATCATCCTCCATCACGACAATGCGAGTTCTCACACCGCACACAGAACAAAAAAGTTTTTAGAGCAAGAAAACATAGAATTATTAGACCATCCGCCGTACAGCCCCGACCTAAGCCCTAATGATCTCTATACTTTCCTAAAATAAAGAATAAATTGCGTGGACAGAGATTTTCATCACCTGAAGAAGCTGTGGACTCCTACAAAACGGCCATTTTGGAGACCCCAACTTCCGAATGGAATGGTTGCTTCAATGATTGGTTCAATGTGTCAAATTTCGCGGAGAATACTTCGGAAAAGCAATAAATACATTTTTAAACAGTAATGTTGTGTCACTTCCTTGATTCCCGAAATTTTCAGTGCTGCCATGTAGCAGGCAAGAAACGGAAATTGAAACAACTCAAATATTATTTTAAAAAAATGCAATCGATCCACTTTTCAAAATGGCCGCTCTGGTATATATGTTTCTCTATTTAGAAAGCCTGTGTTCAACTGTGGACTTTTTATGAACTTTAATACAATACATATATGTAATACATATAGACGACCCCGAGCAAAAAAACTGGTAATGCATTATTATGGAGTTCTTATGATTCACCAGTTGCTCGTGGGTAAATTATAAGATTATGAGAAAACCTGCATGTCTGAGGAATAAAAATATCTCGAGAGCATACGAAGTCCGCTAACCCGTACTTTAAATTGAAGAACGAAATCTTAATTAATTTGGTGTGCTCACTGATCGCCAACCTTCGTTACCAAGGTAAGCCTATTATATTCTTAGAGGAACAGAAAGTAGAGAGATCTTTCTCATCTTCAATCAATTTCTTACTCTTCTTACCTTAAACATATTTGATTTGTGTTGAACATAGAGAGGTACATTTA
>CAJQZP010000416.1:12500-40625 GCA_907164705.1 Parnassius apollo
ACACAAAACATTTTTGTAGATGTATGAGGTATATGTCCATACTGAAATAAATATTTTAATATTTATTTAAGAAATGAGCAAGGCTCAACTGATGGTTAATTAACAGCTTACTCAAGACAACAGGTGCGTTGCTGGTTTTTTATGGGAAAGTAAGGTAGGGAATGGGACCAAAAAAGATCATTAGTTATTCACAAGGTTCCTTAGTCATATCAACACTACTGCTGGTGACAATAAATTTCAAAATACGCTAATTAAGGAGTAACATAAAACCTAATGGTGTTTACAAATTATGAATTGAAATATATAGTTAAAAAAACGTAACAAAAGAACGTAAGACATAAGTAATGATCGTATTATTCTTATCTCTTTACCTTCATCCGCGCGGAATTTATAATGATTGGATCTCATGAGCTTCAATTGTTTTGCGCGGAACCCTAATTATTTTTCTTAAATAAAAGTAGTTTAAATTACTCCCTATAACGTTAGCTATCCGCCAGTTAAAGTTAGAGATTTGTCGAAACACACAGACAGAGAGACAAAAGTTTAAAAATTTTTAAGCTATTGCATAGCTTCTATCGCGGGCCTTGAGCGCGGGGACCGAATCCAGAAATTCCGTAACGAAAAGAAACCTCACGCTCCCCACTCCGACGGGCACGGAGGTGTGGCGTTGAAAGCCGTGCATCGTCTAACGTCATTTCAGTTCGGCAGACTTCGGCACTCGGCAGACTTCGGCACGGTGTTTGTGTGCGTGTAACTAGACGTATGCGTGTACACTAGCTGCTAACTCAATGACAAAAATTCCTGAATAACCTACATGTATTGTAAGAAATTAAAAATATTTTAAACAATATTAATTTCTCATTTATTCAATAAGAGAAAAAAAATTGTTTTCTTATCGGTCACCACGCACAAAAAGTGTAACTTGATTTAAATATCAAAGACCTAACTGCATAAATAAAATAAGTAAATAATTATAATTGCATAAGTTGATAAAAAATGCTATGCAATAGCTTTACCGCGGCAGTCACCGAGTGCCACACGTTTTTTTTGTTTTTGTTATAAGTACCGTATATACGTTCATATTTATTTAATAAAAAGCTATTATTTTGTCACTACAAACCGACACTTCAATTTTATTTAATTATATAGATGTATAGATTAACAAATTTAATAATAAACCATCTTTTATACTATATACTACGGTATACTTTTGAATGGATTGGTCGCGATGGACTTGACACGGAAACTCATGGAGAATATCTCAACCACTTTATATCACACTTCTACAAAAATATTATCAAGCTCGTTGACAGGTTCGTTTGAATTTAAGAAATAATGCAATTTTTGATCGCGGCATCTCTTTTTCCTCTTTTGTAAAAAAACGTAATATACACACTAAGATTGTCTTCTGTATCGTGGGGGCAGTTTACATATATAAATTTTACAAGAGCAAACATTCAGACCCGGAACAATTATTATTTGTAGGCCCTGCAAATACTTGTTACATGCGGGTTTCGAACCCTTTCTGTATTATAGTTGTAGCACGAATAGGTTGGCGCGTCTGGGGTAGGACCACTCTCTCACAGAATACCAGCGTAAAATAACAACTTAATGCTGCTGTTTCGTAAGTGGTGAGTGTAGAAAACCGGAGATCCCTTTTACTGAAAACAAGGCAATCTATCTTAATACTCGGGATGACAACGAATCTGTATTTTGATTTAAAAAAATCTAAAACTCTAAAAAAAATGTCCCGTTGGGTTTCTTGCTGGATATTCCAAGGACAGAGGTTATTTTTGCGAACCAGTGATAATTAAAAAAATGACTTTGAATAAGTATTATACAGTATTATTATACAGTAATCAGTAATGTATATTGAATATTTAATAAAATTATTCATTTCATTTCATTGCATTCTATTAAAAAAAAATCATTTCATTTAATTTAACTTCATTCATTTCATTTCAGCAATAGATTGATAATCTGTAATGAATGAGAAATTGATAAGTCGCTTTCATATCTATTTCAATAAAATAATATTATTATACTATATGCATAAATTACCTTTAAAAAGAGTTATTAGTATTAAATTAAATCAAGGTTTAACAAAAATAGCACTGTTATTCCCTCGCTACAATACAACCAACAAAAGGTCGCTCACAACACTGATTTACTGCGCGACCCTCTTACAATCAGGTATCAGGAAGGTCGTACTCAACCCGATTGTATTTAGATTGTGTTTACATAGAGTTGTTAGCATTTTTATTATTAAAAGATATTTAATACACTATGTGTATTTTTATTTGTTGTATCATATCACTTATATCAAATCCTCGTCATCATCTTCACCATTACAGTCCATCACAAGTCAACTACTGAACGTAAGCCTCTCCATGGCCTGCAATATGAAAAATCAGAATATTGCACGCCTCATAACTCGATGCGTTATCAAGCTAAAGCTTCTCTTGACATGTGAAGGTCAAGCAATTTTGTGTCCTTAAAATGCCTCTATCGTAATCACATTGCACTTATACGATAATATGAGTAGCCGTATATCAAGAAAACTTTCTGAATAATCCATCTTACATTTTCCAAAAAAATACTTTATATTGCTTCTTTAAAAAAATAAACAGCCTGAAAAAAAATTTCGTGGACGTCTGGATGTTGATTTTATATGTGGTCACGAATAACTAACGAAAAAATTGACGTACCATGACCGGGCCTTTTTATTAGCTTCAGAATTACATCAAATGCATCCCGATTTTATATCAATAGACTAGTACTCGTAATTTGTAAATAAAATGATTTTCAACTTGAATAAATTTTATTGCTATTAAAAATTTAAAGGCGCTTTTATATTGTTTTAGCTCTTGATAGACAAAGGATAAATGTAACATACATCCTATATTGATTTTATACTTTGTTTAGTCGATTTACTTTGGTAAACATTATTAATTTTTCCCTGTAGGTAACACTACCAGTTTATAGAGCGCTAAATTTAAATCACGTAAATAATATATTTTGAAAGTCAGGAGTAAAATTTATTTTTTTATCAACGTTAAATAAAACGCTCATGAGGCGTGCACTTTCTGATATTTCAAATGGTTTTATACTAATGCAATATACCAACAAAATGAATCTGCTTCAACATTATGTTGCAGTGATATAACCATACGTGACAACATATTACTGTCGTGAACCACTCCTAACACAAGAAAAGTGATTAAGGGGAATATTAGTAATGTTAATTAATAAGATTACTAATATTTTTTAAATAAAAATAAAAAAATAAAAATACGTAATATACCCAGACTGGTAAAGAGAAGCAGCTTCAAAGGTGCGCAAAACTGGTATACCACAATCGTTAAAATCAATCTGCCAGACGTTGCGATTAAGGCAGAGATCCTGCTTACACCGGGAGAGGCCATCTCAAACAATGAATTCTTGGAACTACTCCTGACTCAAGTGCTCTTACACCGACTTTAGTTTCTATCTGTCAGGAAACACACCTGTTTTGAATTTATTATTTCCTATAGGTTGGCTGCAAATTTAAAATGTAAAAAATTTATCGGTTACTTAAAAACTATAAAAGTGGTAGTGTATATGTACATTGCCACATTTAACAGCTCTTTTCTTCTCTGTATGGATAAAACTTCAAAATAAAAATAAAAAACCTTGCATTTAGGTTACGGAAAGGTAACGTCTAAAAATAACTTAAGAAGGCTATTTATGTTTATATAACAAATAACATAAACACTCGCCGCCTGTCACACAAAAGGACAGGCAGATACTAAGGACCGCCATTTGGCACGACCCTGACATACCTCTCTCCCCTCTCTTTATATCGATTTAACTACGCATACATGCTTAGAGTACTCTTAAATTTTGCCCATCTTTAATATATCGCCAGTTTGGTCGACAAACTTACGCCTCGGATGACCCCTGCCGACTCAGCCGATCACTGCTGCAACATAAATTTGCTTTCCTCACTCATTATTTCTACATGGCCAACCACCAAAGCCCACCTTTCTTAATCCTGATGTTGACAATAATATAAAAAAAAATAAAATGGATAGATGTAATTATTGACAGTACCTTAACGAATACATTAAGAAGTCCACTAAGAAGGCTCACTAAGAGGCTCTCCTTGCAGAAGAGAGTCTCTCAGAGAAATATTTAAAAAAAATAAACATATTTAATAACCTAATTAACCTTACAGCATATTTACGAAAATTTAATATATATTCACTTAAGTAAACGTAGATATAATAAAATGTGATTGACATTGTATAAACATTAGGACTCCAGTATCCATAATTCATTCTTGAGGCAATTTATTCGCTTTTACTACAAAGTCCCAGAAAATATTAATTTCTCTATTACCAAGTCTTAAGCTTTCATTCACCTCTCGGTCAAAGTTGAACTTACCTAGTCGGACTATTTGTCCCAGGTAAACGTACTCGTCAACACCTTCGAGCATAGTGCTCCCAACAACTACCGGCATAGGTGAGACATGGACATTAAACATGATCTTTGTTTTGTCCATGTTCATCTTAAGACCTATCCGTTGGGAGACACCATTGAGGTCATTGAGCATAGTGCTCAGGTCCTCCAGCGATTCTGCCATAAGGACTATATCGTCGGCAAATCGAAGGTGAGTTATGTACTCGCCATTGATGATGATTGTTAATACCGTATCCTTTCCAGTCCAGTAGCTTGAAAACGTCTTCCAATGCAACGGTGAAGAGTTTCGGGGATATCACGTCACCCTGTCTTACACCTCTCTGCAGTTGGATAGGTTTCGAGCTCTGTTTCTGTACTCGGATAGCCATCGTAGCCCTACTGTACAAACACTTCTGCTCTTCGATTTACCGACAGTCAACTTGGCACCGCTGAAGGGACTGTAGCACCGCCCAAATTTCGACGGAATCAAAGGCTTTCTCATAGTCCACATATGCCAGGCAAAGTGGCAGATTGTACTCTTCGGTCTTTTGTACAATGTGCCGCAGGGTATGTATGTGTCTATGGTACTGAAGCCTTTTCGGAAACTCGGCTTGTTCGGGAGGCTGGAAGATTCGTAATGACTCTCGAAAATAGCATGTAGACGCGGCTCATAAGGGAAATCGGTCTGTATTTCTTCAAGAGAACGTTGTCGTCTTTCTTAAGGAACAAGACCACCGTACTTCTGCTCGACGCCTCCGGAGTAGTGCCACCATAGACGACGGAATTGAAGAGCTTCTGAATGACTTCAAGTACCGGTGTTCTACCCGCTTTCAGAAGCTTCGCTGTAATTCCATCCTCGCCCGGGGCCTTGCCGATTTTAAGGTGCTGGAGAGCCATTCTAATCTCGCTCAGGCTGACGTCCGGGATATCATCGGAATAATGTCGGATAAGACTTGCTCTTGGATCGTTACTCACACTTGCGTGTGGCTCCAACGATGATGTGTGCAGCTGTCCATAGAACCTCTCAATCTCACTCAGAATCTCAGGTGTCCCGGAAACGATTTTGCCACACTCAGTCTTCAGCTTTGACAGTTGGCTCTTTCTGGCAGACAGATCTCTGGCAAAGACTTTGGAGCCCTGGTTCCGCTCGATCGCTTCTTTAATACGAGCAGTATTAAAGTTGCGTAAGTCTCGCCGCATGCATTTGGAGATCTGTCTGTTCAGTAACCTGTATACTGTCAAATCTGTTGACGATTGCAGCCTCATCTCCCGTCTAACAGCCATGAGATTAAGACTGTGATCGGAGAGTTTTTGTGTTCTTCTGCGGCGGGTCTTTCAGAACTTAGCTCCGACCGCATGGACAGTTTCCACGAGCTTGTCATTCATATCGTCCACTGCATTGCAATACTCTAGGCACTGAAAACGGTTACGTAACTCGAGCTGAAAGGTTTCGGGATTCTGGATTAGAGCATGAGGGGGACGGAGCGTTGTTTTCATTAGACGAGACCTCTCCAACTTAACGTTTAGGTTCAGTGTGCCTCTAACCATTCGGTGATCGCTGCCAGTCCAGTCCAGTCCCTTGCGATCACTGAGACATCACTTAACAGTTGGCGTCTGGTCGTCATAATAAAGTCAATCTCTTTTTTTGTCGAACCATCGGGGCTCGACCAGGTCCACTTCCTGTGGGGCCGCTTCTGGAAGAAAGAGTTCATCATAAAGAGTCCCTCTTTCTCCATAAAGTCGGCCAGCCATAAAGTCGGCTCCATAAAGCTGGCCCCTTCGGTCCCGTTGCGCTACTCCAAATTTCCCTACCTTCAGCTCACCGCTTTCTCTTGTGCCTAGTTTTGCGTTGAAGTTTCCCATCAACACCGTGTAGTGGGTATTGGAGGAATGCATGGCTCTGGAAATATCTTCATACATTTCCTCCACCTCCTCATCGGGATGTGCCGAGGTTGGTGCGTAAACCTGTATGACCTTCAGCGAATACCGTTTGGTGATTCTGAGTATCAGGTATGCGACCCTCGTCGACACACTCCCAATCTTTACAACGTTGTTGACGAGAGACTTGTGGACCATAAATCCGACACCTCTTTGGGACAGATGTTCGCCCTCCCGGTGATAGAACAAGTTGCCGGACTCGAGGATTGCCGTGTCCTCACCCTCTCTTCGGACTTCGGATAATTCAATAATATGCCAGCGCAACTTTTCTACCTCATCTTCCAACTCCAGTATCCTCTCATCAGTCCTCAGGGTGCGTGCGTTATATGTTTCCAGGTCGAGTCGTCGTAGGTTGCAACCGAACCTCCACCGGAGTTTCTTAGCACCCACTGCCCCGCCGTTACCATCGTTGCCACCGTAGCCAGGAATAACGGGGCCACCGGAGACTCTGGGCCGTCTGTTTGCGTCGTTATTCATGGGGGGATATTTGCCATAGTTGCCACGCTTGGTGAGCGGGTTGGCAACCGCAGGTTTTATTATATCACAGTTGTTATCAGGAAGAAGCTGCTGCCCATCTACTGCCTGTCTCCCTCTGTAGCCTGTTACGACACCCACGGGAAGATATGGGGTAATGGATATTCTCAACCGCCACTACACGGCAACGAAGGGTACTGAATCCATATTAGTGGTTTTTATAATTTTTGTCTGTCTGTGTATTAAAGATTCACGCAAAACTACTAAACAGATTTCCATGAAATTTTGTGTGCAGGTAGTTAGAGACCCGGGGCTACTTATAGAGTACTTTTATCAGATTACAGAACTTCAAAAAAAGGAGAGTTAAGTATTTTCCTTCCTTTAGATGTTAATTTCTATTTTATACGATTGTTGTGTTCTATTAAAATATATAAAATATTTATAAATAAAGCCCAACATTAGTTATAACCGTTGTATAATAAAGAGAACTACGCCGACAAACTACAATATTATTGTTGCATTAAATTTTTCAAAATAGTGCCATCTAACGTAAAATACAAAAAGTAATGACATTTTGCCTCTACTAACAAATTAAATTATATAGCATTATAAAGTTATTTTTATTTGAAAATTCTAATGTACATTTTTTTAATTTTTTGTTATTTCATTTTAGTAGATAGTAATAAATGTTATACTAACAAATGAATTCTAATAAAAGGTAATAGTGACATCTATGGAAAATCATAAACTCAACGATGTTTCTAACTAAAATTTTTAATCAATAAAAAGTTTTAGTGTTTATTTTTTTATCTATAAATAAATTCATGAAAATTGTATTTAGTACAAATCTTTTATTACCCTTATAGTTTCAATAAAAAGATTTTTATATATGTATTGATACGAGGGTGGATTGAAAAGTACTCGGCCTAACCAAGAAAATAAACACATACTAAATCAGTTATATTTTTATTTTTCTACATAATCACCATCAAGTTCAATAAACTTTTGCCACCTCCCCTTCCAAGCATTTAGACCGTTGAAAAAAAAATGATTCATCCTTAGAGTCAAAATATGCGTCTACAGCTGCTTTGACCTCGTCGTTTGTCGTTAATCTTTGACCTCCCAAGTGCTTTTTTAGGTTAGGGAACAGAAAGAAGTCTGATGGTGCCAGATCAGGTGAATACGGCGGATGCGGTAACAGTTCAAAGCCACAGCTGTGAATTTCAGCCATTGACTGTACTGACGTGTGAACACGGGCGTTATCTTGATGAAACAGGACTTTTCTTCTGAGCATTCCTCGACGTTTTTCTTTTATTTCCTCTCGTAAACGACGTAGTAAGGTGCAGTAGTAATCAGAGTTTATAGTTTGACCCCTTTCAAGATAATCAATCATAATCACACCTTTCGAGTCCCAGAATACTGAAGCCATCACCTTATTTGCCGACAAAATCGACTTAGCCTTTTTAGGGGGTGGTGAACCAGGTCTTCTCCACTGTTTTGATTGTTGTTTTGTTTCCGGTGTACAGTAATGAACCCATCTTTCGTCCATAGTAACAAAACGATTCAAAAAATCATCTGCATCGGCTTCAAATAACTCCAAACAGTCGCGTGAAATAGTCAATCGCGTCCTTTTTTGTTCAACTGAAAGCAGTCGCGGAACCCACCTCGCAGACACCTTGTGGAAACCCAACTCGTTGACAATGATGTTTTGAGTTCGTTCAGAAGAGATGCCTATAATCTCGGCTATCTCTCTAATTTTTAATCTGCGGTCTCCCATTATTAAATCAAGTACTTTTTTAATATTTTCGTCAGTAGTTGACGTCGAAGGCCTTCCAGAGCGGGGTTCATCTTTCACACTCTCTCTACCACGCTTAAATTCTGCTATCCATTTTTTGACGGATGAATATGACGGAGCACAATCGCCTAATGTACTGACCATGTCATCATGGATGGCTTTTGATGATAGCCCCTTCTTATGGAGGTACTTAATGACGGCACGCTGCTCGATTTGCTCCGTTCGCGGAAATTATGTCCGATTACTTTGTTAATAAATTTATAAAATCACAACTAATTATCGCACACGTTTCGAACTTCACACAATGAACTAGTCTGAACTGAACTAAATAATGTGGGTAGATTTGATTTTTAGAATTGAATGGATCTGTGTTAGGCCGAGTACTTTTCAATCCACCCTCGTAATATCTTTTTTATAATATCATAATTTATAATATCATAAATTAATCGATTATTGAAAGTGAAATAGCGGTATTTCATAAAATTTAACAGTGATAGTTGACTATAAGATGATAAATCTTGACCAAGTCAATGAAAAGAGATTGTTTGGCGACATTAACAACTAAACACTACATTGTTACTTCTAGATGCTATTGTTGCAAATACAAATTCTTTATCTATATAATAATACCTTTAAACGAGTAATTCTTGTATATATATATCGGAATCTCGGAAACGGCTTCAACGATTTTCATGAAATTTAGTGTCCGGGGGAGTTTCGGGGGAAATAAATAGATCTAGCTAGGATTCGTTTTTAGAAACTGTCGTTTTATCCGTATTTTGAGGCAATAAAAAAATTGTTACAATGTCATTAGCATACGAAGGTAAATTTTGCCAATACCTCACGGGTCAATAGCTCAAATAGTATATCGGTCGATCTTCGAGTTCGAGTCAAGATTTCGTCAGTGTAACTTTTTTCCTTTTCTTTTCAAGTTCCCTTTTCCTTATTATTTCGAGCCATTTTTCAGTATTTTTTTTAAAAATACAAATAATTAAATTAATTGCTCTCATGATTTTTTATTTAAATAACCAATTCAGTTTTTTTATTATGTCGTTAAGATCGAAAAATATTATTTATATTTCATCAGTATGTAATTTGCATCTAAACATAATTTCCAAAAAACACGATTTCCAAAAAAATTAGCTAGATACTTAGCATAAAACATAGTTGACAGAGTCTTCAGTTAAATATCTATATAATGTAGCAGGTACATGTGTTTAGTCTGCTCTCAGACGTGCAAATATTTAAAACAAAAACTGTCTATAAGTGGAGCACATAAATAGTTAAACTAATTTTTCCATTCTAAATATTCTTTTAAGCCATAGAAACAATTTTCAAAAAACCATTTCGTTGTTTTTTTTTTTTGAAAGAGGTTCCTTTTTTTTCTTTAAAAGGTAATGTGTTATATAATAATATGCTCATGATATATGAATAAAAAAAATAGAGTCGAATATTTTATGTGTCGTTATCGGCATAGCAATATTTCACCAAATTCTTTTTGTATCAAGTCCGATATAAGTGTAAATGAAAATTAAATGAGATTTATATTCATAATTGTTGGAATAGTTCATGATACTGTTGATGAAGCCTTTTTTATTTTGAGATTTTTAAAACAATTTGTCATATATTAAGATAGCTTTCATATTTTCAGACATAACTATTAAAATTTTTTGACAGTACCGGTTGCATAACTCACACGAGTAAATTAACAGACTCTCGTGAAAAAGTAATATAAATATCAAAGAAAGCAAAATATAAACATGGGTTTGTAATGTAAATTTCATAGTTAGTACGTAAGTAGCTCAAATTAGATCCTCGCCAAGTCCACTAAGAAAAACATCGCAGGAAACCTGCATATCTTAGATGTTAAAAATATTTCGGAAATTATTTTTAGGTATAGGTATCTGAAGTCGATCACTCCGCATTAGAGTCAACTTAATTAACTCCTTTTTTGACCTAAACCTCGCTGTGCCCTGTATCCAGGATGTATTTAGGCTGCTACTGTTTTACTTTTAATGGGGCTTTTCACTGCTGATCATAGGCTTTCCTCATTGCCTGTGTAAAATAAACAGTGCATTTGCAGTAGTATTCACGCTTGGCAAGCGGGTGCAACCGCAGCTCTTTATTACTTTGCGCAGTTATCGAGATGATAATAATAATAATTTTTTTAATTTCGTCTGTCGCCTCTTAAGACACCCACGGTACGAAATGCGGTAGCGGTTTTCTTTTTCGCCACCTCTACATGGCTAATATATTTTTCTACTCCCGTTCATCAATTGGATTTCCTCCACAAACTGACAAAGTTGGATATTTGCCATAGTTGCCACGCTTAGCACGAGAGTAGTCTACTGGAATTTTTATTATTATTATCATATATAATCAGGAAGACGCTGCTTCCCATCTTATGTAGATTTCTACTGCTGTTCATGAATTTTGTTCTTCTCACACGTTCTCCGTGAATAGAACTACATTTATGAAATTTTGAAATCTACTCGAACGTAAAAAAATACTGATATGTGGTGGTAATCAATATTCAATGGGACCAATATTAATAAAAATCGTGAAATAAAACCTTATTTTATCAAAACTGTATCAAATTTAATAAGGATATTTATGTAAATAACGCATTTCCGATTCCACGACAATTTTTCCTTCATAATGACACATCTGAAGACGTGCCCGATTTAAAAAAAGGTGTAACTTGATGTATGGTATTTATGTGATTCTGATAAACTAACTTATGTGTTTCTGTAGTCTATAATATTGCCAGTATAGTAACAGATACTGACGTCTCTCTACAAGTGATCTAGTTTTGCTAATTTTATAACGAAATAGTATTATCGATGTTTCTAAATACAAGCCCACGCGAGCGAAGCCGCGGGTAAAAAGCTAGTAAATAAATAATTCGTTTAAAAACTATCGAAATTAAAATAATACGCAACCAATTAGTAGTATTTTTTTAGAAAAACATACTAAAGTTGCAAATTTCTACGAGACAAGATTATTCATCCAAATGTTGTACTATTTCATGATCAGGTAGAAAATAAAAGGCTAGATTCCAATATTGTATATAATATTTTATTTCATTTTCTTCAATACTATCTCGAGTCCAGGTAGAAAACAAAACGGTATATTCAAACTATTACCAGCCATCAGATGGCGTAAAATTAAGAGTGCTTTGGGCCCGCCCTTTATTTGCACTTTACAATTTTATATTTTTAGAACCATTAATTACATTGCACAAGTGCTGCTATGTAATTAATGGTTCTTTATATTTCTTGTGCTAACCGCTAGTTCCCATTAATAAAATAAAAATCGGATATTTTTAAAATTCTTTGCTTATATTATGAACATTAGATGTGTTAAATTTAACAATATTTGCACAATATCTATTGATTTCTTTAAACACATTCTTTTTAAATGGTTAGTTAAAAGTTAGTAAATATATTAATATGTTACAGAGAATACAATACAATAGAATTACTATTATTAATTATAGATTATTATATAATACTTATTGAAAGTCATGTTTTATTTACTACAGATACCTCTGTCCTGGGAAGAACCAACAAGAAACCTATATTTCACTTTACAATAATTTTGTTTATACATTTTTAAATAAGTTTTAATAGTACAAGCATGTTGGCGATCACTATATATATATATATATATATATATATATATATATATATATATATATATATATATATATATATATATATATATATATATATATATATATTATAACCTCGTTAGTCTAGTGGTTGTAGTAGTGCGACTGCTGATCATGAGGTCTCGGGTTCGAATCCCGGGTAGAGCCAAAAAACCAGTTATTGAGTTTTTTCATTAAGAATTTCTCAGCAGCTGCCCGGAGTCAGAAAGTTGGCGATGTCTCACCCACGTGCCTTGGAAATCACGTAAAGCCGTTGATCCTGCGCCTGATCTCTTTCCGGTTGTGTCGGTTTACCGTCCACTCGGATTACGAGGGTGAGGTAATAGAGAGTGCACTCGTGCTTGCGCATACCCTTTTGCATTATAATCCTGTTCTGCGCAGATGGCTGATCTCCGTTGAGGCTGGCCGCCGTGACCGAAATTCGATCTAGACGACATTATTATTACAATGTTATAATATTATAATGAAATTCTGTTGTCTATACAAGCGAGGTGGTTATAGCAAATGCTTTCTATATTGTGAGAAGCCTATGCCCGACTGTAGGCTACTACGCGCCGGCAGATTACTCTCTGTATTCGTGTTGAAACAAAACCTATATTTTTTTTATAAATCTGGAGTGACAGACCAGCACAGTCCAGCAGTCCATGGACAAATTCAAACGAAGAAGGCTACGATGCGTTGTCACGTCTGAGGACTAAGATGGAAAGCCTTATAGCGAGGGTTAAATTTTTATTGCTATTAGACGAGGAAAATCAGTAAGCGTTCTAAGCACCATAACACAGTAAAATTCATAGATAATTTAGTTTTGAGTTTCCTTTATTTCAATTTTAAGTGCTAATTTACGACCTGCTCGGCGGTAAAAGAAAACGTCGTAAGGAAACCTACATGTGTGAGAAGTGAGAAAAAAATATTTTGAAGACATGTGAAGTTCGCCAACACACATTAGGGCAGCGCGGCGGACACTTCCTTGCACTAAAACCCTCTCAGAAATGAGGGGAACCCAGGCCCCAGCATTAGGACTTATATAGGTAGTAACTTTAACTTTTTAACTTTACTGAAGTAAATATTGCACATTTTAATGTAGTCTTACCACCTTATTCGCCTTTATATTTTAAAAACGAGTGTTAATACTCACCTTCATCTAATGGATTCTCGATAGTGATATACTCGCTTGTCAACATGTTCAGAAGCATCGACTAAAAGTAATAAAGGACATTTTATTTTCATTACTATCGGAAACTGCTCGAGATAACTATTGGAAGCTATATTACTCGTGTTAATGCTGATATATGCGAGTGGTATTTTATCGTGGTAATGACTTGAAACAGGATCAATGTTTTTTTTTTTACTTTTTATTTACTTCATTATAACATTAGAAACTTATAGTTTGATAATATATAGAAACATAACCCTTATAACAGCCCTACACGAGTCCACTGGAAAGTATAGGCATCTACAAAGGAATGCCTTGAAGTACGATCCTGAGCAACCTAAATCTTTCCTCTACCTCTATGTTTTACCAGGTCCTTACTTCATCTAGAGGGGAACCGTCATACACTCCGCTTATCGACTGCCTATTTTAGAACTTTTATTCCCCATGTCAAATTAGTTATAATATTAACTAAACCAAAGCATACCATTGTAAGATTTCAAGATACACTAATCTTATTCAGTACTCCGGGTCAACTTTGACAAAGGGACGTGTGGCACCATAGGTAAAATAAAACGCTATAAAATGGGAACAAATGCAAATTCAATGTGTTGTGTACGCGTAAATAGAAGAAATCATTATGTTAATTATTCTCTAAGACCCTACTCATAGACAATACTCTCTTTGTTTAGACTGTTATTCCTTTCACCCAAAAGGGTAGGCGGAGATAACGGATTTCCACTTGGCACGATGCTAACAAACTTCTCTCGCTTCTACCACATCCACTCAAAATGTTTAAATAATATCTAGACTATTAAATAATATTTATATAATTTAATAATTATGATTCTAGATTCTAGAGCGTATCTTGCCGCATATGCAACTCACTTCTCCAGCAGGAATTTACTATGTCAATCTTTACTCATCCATTTTTTTACATATGTAAACCACCAAAATATAGCTTTCTTATGGCCGGTTTCTGAGGTACTTTTATCGGCAGTTCATCTATTCGTTAGCGCTATTTGTTCGATAACTTATGAAAATGCGTTTCCGAACCTCGCAATGGAAGATAAACTCCGTTTAAGCTAAGTTAAATTTAACTGGCCAATCAGTGCCGTTTATCGGTTCCATAACTTTATGTGACGTTTAATTTCAAGCAAACTGCATCAACTTTTAGGTTATATCGTGTTATTATTAAAATAAATTGCCAGTGAGCGCTAAATACTTAAATATTAAAGGAATAAAATTAGAAGTGCAATGAATAAGAGTAGCTCTTCCGAGTCTGATTTGGAAGTACTGGAGTTTATTTCTAGTATATCAGTACCCAGAAACTTAAGACATTGAGATATCGCTTTGATAAGAATACTGTGATACACCTAAGTGAGACCATCAGCTCTGCTCTAGCACCCATTATGCATCAGAATACATTGTCTGTGTTAGAACAAATTTTCATAGCATTACGATTTGATGCTACCGGTACTTTCCAAATAGTAATTGGTGATGACATTAATGTTCACAAAACTACTGTATCCAGAGTGGTATATTAAGTAAGCAAGGAAATAGCCAACTAGCAAGGAGTTATATAAGTATGCCAAATGTTGTAGACCTAAGAGAAGTAAAAGCACAATTTTTTGATATCGCAGGATTTCCAAATGAAATTGGTTGTGTAGATAGATCACACATACATATTCAATCTCCTGGAGGTGAGCAAGCAGAATTATTTAGAAATAGAAAAGGTTTTTTTTCTATTAATGTACAAGTTGTGTGTGATGCAAAGTTGCAAATTCGTGACTTAGATGCCCGCTGGCATGGATCAACACATGACAGTACAGTTTTTAATAACTCATTCCTCTGAGCACGCCTGAATAACAAAGAGTTAGATGGTCACCTCCTTGGAGATAGTGCATATCTTTGAGGACGCTACATGACGACATCATTTTTAAACCCAGCTACAAATGCAGAAAAAACTCTACAATGAAACACAAATCAAGACCAGAAATACAGTTGAAAGGAAATTTGGTGTATGGAAAAGAAGATTTCCATGCCTTTCTTAAAATTAAGCTTAAAATTGGATTTTATTATAATATTCATATTTATTAGCTGTGATTGTTGCAACAGCTGTGTTACACAATATAGCTACACAGCAAAATGATATTCTGGCGATTGATTCCGCTTCGGAAGAAGATATTACAGAATCAATTGAACAACCTCTTCCCTGTGAAGGAAACCATTTTCGTCGTTTATTGTTGGAACAATATTTTAGGTTGGTGTAATAAAGCAACAGAAAAAGCAAAGGAGCATATGGTTCACCTGATGTTAAGTGGATGCAGGGGCCCCTAGACATCTACATCTATCCTCTATTAGGAATCAAAATGCAGATGCATTGTCACCGTTGAGGAGTAAGATGGAATGCCTAAAGGGTCTCCGCTTTATTTCAGAGCAACTTCGCAATGCTCACCAAATGAAACAGCAGCATATTTAGCTGTTAATTCAAACTAGTATTCGGTGAGGGCATGGTCTTTCCCCAGTTCAACTGACCTATTCGTGCTACAATTATAATATATCTGCAGCATTGCTACCAGTTATCAAAAATGTATTATGTTAATAAAAACAAATTTGTGTATGTATATTTTATTTGTATTTCTAGTAAAATATAGTGAATATAATATATAAACAAGAATTTTAATAAATAAAAACTATAATAAAATACTAATATAAAACTAAATGAATTTATTATACTTTGGCCATGTAAAAATAGAGAGAATAGAATTTATAAACAAGAGGTTTAATTAATAAAAACTAAAACATTACAAATATTGAAGATTCAACATCAATATGAAATCATCAAATAACAAAAATATAAAAAATTTACTGGATTTTGATATAGAGCTAAAGAAAATCTTTTACAAAGTGCAAAAATGGACTTAGGATATAAAATAAGAATTTTAATTTATTATATGTTGGCCATTATAAATTAAAATTTTTCTTTTTTAATTCTAAGTCCATTTTTTGAATTTGATAAAGATTCTTTTTTTAATTCTAAGTCCATTTTTGAATTTTATAAAAGATTCTTTTTTAATTATATATATTATTATTATATTCTTTTAGTCCGTTTTTTGAATTTTCTAAAAGATTCCGCTTTAACTCAATATCAAGATCCAGTAAAAGTTTTTTTTTCTAATTTCATATGTTCATTTTGAAGGTAAACTTCCAATATTTCTATTGATATGGTATCTTCATTCATTTGCTTCTGGTTTTTTCTTTTTTATTATTGAAACACTGATGCTATTTATATTTTTCTTTTTTGTTTCAGTTAAACAAATCTTTTTTTCGGTGTGATGTCAGATACCAGAAGAGGTGAAATCCTTCTTTTGGAACCTTTTAATTGTTGAAGTTGATGCACAGAATCTTCTTTTGCACCCAATACTTCTTGAGAAAAATCGTGTGTATCGTTTAGCTGTTGTGTTTTAACAATATCTGTAATGAATAAATTGCAAAAGTCAGTCACTATTGTGTTATGTGTAATTTTAGTGTAATTTTATTATTTTGAAAAAATAGTCCCGCTGGGTTTCTCGCCAATTCATCCCAGGAGAGAGGTTTTTTTGCGAACCAGTGGTAAATGAAAAAAAGTGTATTTTAATAAGTATTATTTATAATCTGTATTGAATAAAAAAGTTTCTATTTCTATTTCTGTAGCTGATAATTGTACAGATAAATCTATGTTCAGAAATTGGTGCATGGGTACTTAAACCACATTAAATAAATGATTATTTAATTATATTTTGTTTCATTATCTTTTAAGTTTGATTAGATTTAAACTAATTTTTTCCTGTAAATTTACATCTATAATTTTAATTGCTCAGGTTATGTGTAGCCCCATGGTGAAATAGTGGATATAAGAAGAATTTAACCAAAACATCAGGTAAAAGCATGCTCAATAAATGCTAAATTCTGATGTAGTATGATGTTAGAAAAACACTAAACTTACGTACCTATGGTGTAATATGGTGTTGATAAGTCAAAATCATTAGATAATGGTTTAAATTGTGGAGATAATAAAGCCACAACCTTTTCATCGACTGCAGTTGTCTTAGGGCAAAATGTTCCATCTCCTGTCTTGTACAGCTCGGACTGAAATTCATTACATACTTGTTGCATACCATTGCGTTACTTTATATGAGAATAAATTATTATTGTAAATACTCCAAGGCAATAACTGTGCCGATTAAATAGGTCGTAGAATATAATGATGTATATTATTAGTACACTACAAAGTAATACTACAGTTTGTACAGTAAAGTTCCTTGGCACTTTGCATAATAAAAAAGTTTATTTAGTTCAAACAAAAATAATTAGGATATGACCTACCTTATCATTGCTTATATTTTTTCTAGCTTTTTTTTAAATTGTCATACAACGCATGCAATTGTTTTTCTGTTCTAATTCCCGTTTCAGTAAGAGCATTATATTTATTGGTCAACGCCATCCAAGCTTGCTTCTTGGCCTCAACAGTAGTCCCGTCCGTCTTTTTGTTGTCAATTGTAGCCTACAGTATGATGTTTTCTTTTTAAACAATTTGACAGTACAATGATGTCGTCCATAGAGTCTCTGATAAATATTGAATTATCTTAATGTATTGCTAAAACAATGCATATTCACTTATTTAGCCTCAAAAAATAATATTTTATGAATAATACTAGTATAAATGAAGAATTGAAATAAAAAAAAACGAATTTTAGACTCGATGTCTTCGATGAGTCGAAACAGACCCATCTAGTGGCAAATTATGGAACTTGTTGTTGGTTTCATAGTTGTTGAACGGTTGATTTGTTATTCAGAAACGCAATGACAGTTAACCGACGGATATCTTATAGATAACTTTATTGAATCAATAGCTAATGGGAATATAACTGGGAACTTCAGAAACCGGGCATTAGTCATCTAATTGCATTTGAACCAAACGGTTTGCTACGTCGTTCATCATGCGTACAGCAAAGAGTGGAATAAGTTGCTAGTATCTGTCTTTCCATCCGATTACAGTGTGTGTTGTTCTTGTTAAGTCAGTGTGCTTCACCATCTTAGGCTACGTTACCACTTATCATCAGGTGGGATTGTAGGTAAGCGCTGACTTATTACACTTTATTATTATTATTGACAGAATAATTAAGTAAAAAAAAATTACACATACATTATACACATAACATTTAAATTTACCACTGAATTATTTGTGGATGCTGCAGCCCATTTATTGTCCGGCGATATTTCTAAATTCTGAATGATTCCCTCCAGTTGCGGGCATAGATCCCTTGCTAGGTCTGACGTTGACAAGTTCCTGGAGATAACACGGCTTGAGATAGACACAACATAACGTTTGTCTGAGCTTAAACGGAAAGCGAATACGGCAAACTGATGGCCTTCCAAGGAGTACTGCAAAAGTAAGTATAGTAATAGAACTTTAGCATATTGAAACTTCCTTTATTTCTTTTTTTTTAGCAGTAAGGGCAAACTAGCAAACGGCATCCTGTTAGGATGATACTTTTCCGCCCAAGGGCAACTGTGACACCAGAGGAATTATTAAAAAGGAGTAAGCTCTTATCATGAAAGTTACTTTGTAGATTCCACAAAAAAACCGCACTAGGAAAACTTCTGGTAAATTACACATTGGTGGACTGACAAGCATAAATTTGTTGTGGATGAAATACGCGAATTTGTCGCTATGTGCGATGGCGGAATTTCGTGGCTCAAATAAATCAGAATAATTCTTGAGATATGTGTTAATACTTTTTACAAATATAAGTGAAATATGACTATGTAGTGGCCATGTAAGAAAATCAACTCAAATCGCCCGTCAGTGTCGTAAATGGTTATAGAGGAGAACAAACCAGGAGATGAGCAGCAGTATCACACATCATGGTACGACAAAATTGATTAATGGATTCCTTACGTAGTTATTACACTACTTTATTAAGCTCATAATTAAGATATACATTTATATGTGATAGAGCTATGCTGCAACTATTTAACTGTGGCAACACGTGTAGGTCGGCTCGATCGAGGAAGGATTATGATCTCACAATATACTAGCTAAAATAACAGTGTTATTGTGGTGAGTGGAGAAAACCAGAGATCGATATTACTGGCATCAATGCGTTCCATCTAAGGGGTGACTACGCATCTGCATTTTGATCGAGGATAGATGTATGTACGTTTATCATCTACAATATCCATTTACCATCAGGTTGTGTCCTTGTTTATTACCCTTATTTTATTTTAAAAAACCTTATATCTTTATAACCTTTAATGATCCTCCTGAAGTATGAAAACAATAGTGAGAAGGTAACAATGCACAAGGATTCTTTCCAACACCATGACACTGCTTTAGAAGTGAAGAGTGGCGGCATTTTCGTTAAGTAATTTTCCTGCAAGGTGTGTGAGATATCGATGTCATGTTCCGCAATTATTCTTTTTAATTTTGGAGTATATTTGTAAATCTTTTCTATTTTATTGCAGAAGCATAGATGTGGACATCCGTTCAACTGTTGGCTCCTAACCTTACATCAAGCGCTTCTAAGATTTTAGCGTTTTTTTTTTATTTATTTATCTATTTCAAAAGGATTACCAGCAGTTTCCAACAAAAATATAACATTTATCTTTTCTTACAATAAATCTTACAAAATGTAACAACTACTTAAAAAGTAAACACAAACTACTTAAAAGTAAATACAGGCTCGGTGTTAAAACGGTAAATACATTTAAAGATTAATTTAACAATTAAACATAGCCATAAAAGATAGAAATGAAAGAATAAGGTGGGATTTATAATAATAATAATAATAATAATAATAACGGTGCCGGGCCTGGGCGTCTCCCGTTAATGGACGCCCAAATAATGGATGATGGATAAAAAGATAGTGCGCAAAGGGCCGCTGCCTGGGGGGTCGCCGGGGCGCGTCTGGAGCTGGCGCTGGACGCGGCAGCATGCGGGCCGCCAGCCGAGCGCGAGGAGCTGCACGGTCATCTACCAGCCCTCCGCATCCATCATCCCCACCAGAAGGCTTGGTGTCGGCTGGGTCTTCTCGGACTCAGCAAGCGGCACCCGCCGCTGGTGGAGCACGTCGCATGCGTTGGTCACAAGAAATGAATGCAAACGCACTGCGGGCGTACTTTAGGGCAAAAGGGGAAGAAACTGGATGTTTGGCGTATCGGGCTAGGATGCATCGTCTTTTTGCTGAGCTGGAGCCATCTTTAATCGTCACAGAGCAAAACCTGGCAGACCGAGTTCGGTATATCTTGCGCTCAAATATATTTGATGTCGCCGAACTCGAACGGCTACGACGTGAGGCTGTTCCCTCGTCGGATGAGAATGCTACGGCTGAGGATGCGGCGCCACAAATGGTAGAGCAACCCGCAAACGTGGATGCCGCCGTGAATACCCCAGTTGTGGTTGATTCAAACGATGATGGAACAGTCGCCCAGGAACTGGAATTAGAGCATATGAGGAGTATATTGGAAGAGGCGATTGTGGAAACGCGCAGTACGCCTCTCGAAAATCGACCGCGACTTCCCCGCATAGCCCTAAGCAAGCGGAATCGGGCTGTCGTGAGGGCTCTGAACCCAATGCTGGTTACCTATTTGGAAGCCAGCCGGGACCTTTGCGAGACGGACTCAATTCTTTTTGGCGCCGCGCTGGCAGTCTGCCGTATCATAGGCGCCAAGGTTTCCACGGCTGGACGCGCTACTGGCCATAGTAGCGCTATCCCAGCATGGAGAAGAAGAATTGAGGAACGTATCGCAAAGGCTAGAGCTCTCATCGGCAGACTGATATGCTTCAGATCAGGCAACAACAGGCCAAGAATTGTGCGCACCGTCAGGATGGCGTTTGCTGGGACAAATGTCAGTTTGTCCCAGCCGGATATAACGCAAAAACTGACGGAGCGCATAGATGATCTGAAGCAGAGAATCGCTGCTTGGGGAAAGCGGATTCGGCGATATACCGAGAGGTCGACACGGTTCAACCAGAATCGTCTCTTCCAGAGTGATCAGAAGAGGCTCTATGAATCATTGGAGCGACCAATGGTAAGTGGAACGGGTCCAGCACCGGATCAGGCCGACACTGTAGCATTCTGGCGCGGCCTGTGGTCAGAGCCCGTAAACCACAGCGAGGGCCCTTGGACGGAAGTTGTGGCGAGTCAGTGTGCGGGTATTACGCCCATGGACCCCGTCATCATAACGCCGGATGACGTAGCTGAGGCGGTTCGTAGGGCCCCGAACTGGAAAAGTCCGGGGCTTGACGGGCTGCATCACTACTGGCTGAAGGGGTTCATGGTGTGTCACTCTGTGCTCGCCCGACAGTTTCAAGAGGCTCTCAACCAGAAGTCGCTCCCAAGCCTCTTCACTACTGGGATCACTCATTTAGTTCCTAAAGACCAGGGTACCACAGACCCGAGCAAATACCGCCCCATCACGTGTCTACCGACCATATACAAGACACTAACATCCATTTTGAGCGCGAGAATCACTTGTCACCTGGACTCAAATCAGGTGATGTCGCGCGCTCAAAATGGATGTCGGGGCGGTGGTCGTGGAACCAAGGAACCACTCCTCATTGACGCGGTCATTGGCAAAGTGGTGAAACGCAACCGTCGGAACTTCTCCGCCGCCTGGATAGACTACAGAAAGGCATTCGACTCGGTGCCCCATACATGGCTAAAGAGAGTCCTCGAGCTGTACAAGATAGACTGTACAGTTAGAGACTTCCTCGAGCAGTGTATGGGGCAGTGGAGTACGATCCTTTGTCATCTAGGCGAGCGGATGATGGCTGCGGAGAACCACATAAGGATAAGAAGGGGTATCTTCCAGGGCGATTGTCTGAGTCCAATCTGGTTCTGCCTCTCTCTGAACCCTCTCAGTACCTTACTGGAGGGCTCCGGGAGGGGATTTCAGCTACGGAAAGGAGGGACAAAAGTGACCCACCTTTTCTATATGGATGACCTCAAGTTATTCGCCTCCAGTCGCTCCCATCTTATGGAATTGCTAAACATCACTTGTGAATTTAGCAATTCTATTGGAATGGAGCTGGGAACGGATAAGTGTGCGGTCCTCCATGTTGAAAGGGGACGGGTTGCTAACTCTGAGGGCATAGACTTATCTATGCCCGTCAACTTAAGGACCCTTTCCGAGGCTGAAACATACCGATACCTGGGTATGTCACAAAACATCGGTATCGATGAGACTGGTATGAAACAGTCAGTTTGCGACGTGTTTTATGCACGCTTGACCAAAGTGCTTAACAGCCTTTTGTCCGGTGTGAATAAGGCACACGCATATAACGGCTGGGTCATGCCTGTCCTCATGTATACCTTTGGCATACTCAGGTGGACTCAGACTGAACTTAACGCCCTGGATAGAAAAGTCCGCACTACAATGACGTCCCATAGGATGCATCATCCGAGATCGTCGGTAATGAGGCTGTACTTGCCGCGGAAGCATGGTGGTCGTGGCTTCTTGAGCGCGCTCACCATGCATAATCGCGAAGTGTGCAGCCTCCGTGATTACTTCCTGGCGAGATCGGATGATCCATTCTATAAGGACGTCATTTCTTGTGATAAAGGACTTACCCCTCTATCCTTAGCCAACGAGCAATGGCAAGACCCGGCAGTGCAGAGCATTTCCGACCGGGAGACCGTATGGAAGGAGAAGGAGCTCCACGGGAGGTTCTACAAGGCTCTACATGAGCCTTTCGTAGACACAGTAGCCTCCCTCCACTGGCTACGCTTTGGTGATCTCTTCGGGGGAAACCGAGGGTTTTGTCTGTGCAATACAGGATCAGGTTATTAAGACCAACAACTATCGGAGATACATCCTAAAGGATGGCACCGTCGACATCTGTCGAGCTTGTCGCCATCCCGGTGAGTCACTTAGGCATGTTATCTCCGGTTGTTCGGCGCTTTCTAACTCTGAGTACTTGCACAGGCACAACCTAGTAGCCAGAATTCTACACCAGGAGCTCGCTCTGAAATACGGTCTCGTGGATCGGAAATTGCCGTATTACAAGTACTTGCCGGAAGCCGTGCTCGAAAATGATCGCGCCAGGCTCTATTGGGACCGGTGCCATCATCACAGACAGGACTATTCTTGCGAATAAGCCTGATATTGTGCTGATGGACCGGGCACAGTCAAGGATATTTTTGGTCGACATTACCATTCCGTATGACGAGAACCTCGTGAAAGCCGAAACAGACAAGCAAACAAAATATCTGGACCTGGCTCACGAGGTAACCGACATGTGGGGTGGTCTGCCGACCGAAATTATTCCTGTAGTCGTCTCTGCAAACGGGCTAATCCCAGTCAGCCTCTCGGGTCATCTGAGGCGGCTGGGACTACGTGGCGGACCGCTCCAGGTTCAAATGCAGAAGGCGGTGCTCCTCGATACCGCCCGCATCGTCCGCCGGTTTCTTTCCCTTTCCCCCTAACCCTCGGCCGTTTGGTCTCCCCTGCCGAGGGCCTCCATCTGGTTGGGCTTTTATTTATTTATGTACTTTTATATTTATTTTATGTTATTGATATTTATGTATATTTGTCTTTTCATTTTCATTTATAATTATATATTTATAGCACCCAACCAGATGAGAAAACTATATTGATACCCCAAAATAATAATAATAACGCGGCGTAGGGAAGTGACGACCCCATCGCCCGCTGACGTAACAGTTATGTGACAAAACTGCTACGTCGGCGCAGTCAGTCAGCATCCTGCCAAGAGGTGTGAGCGCCGTGCCTAGGCAAAATTGTAGGTGCAAAGGTCCGTTTGTGCATATGACCCAACCACGAAACGGTGCCGGGTTTGGGCGTCTCCCGTTATTTGGCGCCCATAAAATGGATGATGGCACAAAGAGGAACGCGCATAGGGCCGCTGCCTGGGGGTCGCCGGGGCGCGTCTGGAGCTGGCGCTGGACGCGGCAGCATGCGGGCCGCCAGCCGAGCGCGAGGAGCTGCACGATCACCTAGCAGCCCCTCGCATCCATCATCCCCACCAGAAGGCTTGGTGTCGGCTGGGTCTTCTCGGACTCAGCAAGCGGCACCCGCCGCTGGTGGAGCACGTCGCATGCGTTGGACAAAACCTATGAATGAAAACGCATTGCGGGCGTACTATAGGGCGAAAGGGGAAGAAACTGTGGGAATAGCGTATAGGTCTCGGATGCATTGCTTTTTTGCTGAGCTGGAGCCTTCTACCCCCGTCACGGAACAAAACCTGGCAGACCGAGTTCGGTACATCATGCGCTCGAAAATATTTGATGATGCCGAACTCGGACGACTACGACGTGAGGCTATTCCGTCGTCGAATGAATCGGCTATGGCTGGAGATGCAGCTCCACATTCGACAGACCAGCATCCACACGTGGAAGCCGCCCTGGATCTTCCCGTTGTGGTTGATTCGAACGACGATGAAATAGTCTCCCACGAACTAGAGAAAATGAGGAGTATACTGGAAGAGGCGATTTCGGAAACGCGCAGCACCCCTATCGAAAATCGACCGCGACTTCCCCGCATACCCCTAAGCAAGCGAAATCGGGCTGTCGTGAGGGCTCTTAACCCAATGCTGGTGACCTATTTGGAAGCCAGCCGGGACCTTTGCGAGACGGACTCAATTCTCTTTGGCGCCGCAGTGGCAGTTTGCCGTATTATTGGCGCCAAACTTCCCATGGCTGGACGCGCTACTACACAAAGTAGCGCCATCCCAGCCTGGAGAAAAAGAATCGAGGACCGTATCGCAAAGGCAAGGGCCCTTATCGGCAGACTGACAAGCTTCAGGTCGGGTAATAATAGACCGAGGATTATGCGCACCGTTAGGATGGCGTTTGCTGGGACAAATATCAGTTTGTCCCAGCCGGATATCACGCAGAAACTAACGGAGCGCATAGACGACCTGAAGCAAAAGATCGCTGCTTGGGGGAAGCGGATTCGACGATTTACCGACAGGTCAAGGCGGTTCAACCAGAATCGTCTCTTCCAGAGTGATCAGAAGAGGCTCTATAAATCATGGAGCGGCCAAAGGTATGTGGAGCGGGCCAAGGACCGGATCAGGCAGACATTATCGCATTCTGGCGTGGCCTGTGGTCAGAGCCCGTAAACCACAGCGAGGGCCCTTGGATGGAAGTTGTGGCGAGCCAGGGTGCGAGTGTTACGCCTATGGACCCCATCACCGTAACGCCGGAAGACGTGGCTGAGGCGGTCCGTAGGGCCCCGAACTGGAAAAGTCCGGGGCTCGACGGGCTGCATCATTACTGGCTGAAGGGGTTCATAGTGTGTCACGCTGTGCTCGCCCGACAGTTTCAAGAGGCTCTCGACCAGAAGTCGCTCCCGAGCCTCTTCACTACTGGGATCACTCACTTGGTTCCTAAAGATCAGGATACCACAGACCCGAGCAAATACCGCCCCATCACGTGTCTACCCACCATATATAAGACACTGACATCCATTTTGATCGCGAGAATCACTCGGCACCTGGAGCTAAACCAGTTGATGTCACGCGCTCAAAATGGATGTCGGGGCGGTGGTCGTGGAACCAAGGAACCACTCCTCATTGACGCGGTCATAGGCAAAGTGGTGAAACGCAACCGTCGGAACTTCTCTGCCGCCTGGATAGACTATAGAAAGGCATTCGACTCGGTGCCCCATACATGGCTAAAGAGGGTCCTCGAGCTGTACAAGATTGACTGTACAGTTAGAGACTTCCTCGAGCAGTGTATGGGGCAGTGGAGTACGATCCTTTGTCATCTGGGCGAGCGGATGATGGCTGCGGAGAACCACATAAGGATAAGAAGGGGTATCTTCCAGGGCGATTGTCTGAGTCCAATCTGGTTCTGCCTCTCTCTAAACCCTCTCAGTACCTTACTGGAGGGCTCCGGGAGGGGATTTCAGCTACGGAGAGGAGGGACAAAAGTGACCCACCTTTTTCTATATGGATGACCTCAAGTTATTCGCCTCCAGTCGCTCCCATCTTACGGAACTGCTAAACATCACTTGTGAATTTAGCAGTTCCATTGGAATGGAGCTGGGGACGGATAAATGTGCGGTCCTCCATGTTGAGAGGGGGAAGGGTTGCTAACTCTGAGGGCATAGACTTGTCTATGCCCGTCAACTTAAGGACCCTTTCCGAGGCTGAAACATACCGATACCTGGGTATGTCACAGAACATCGGTATCGATGAGGCTGGTATGAAACAGTCAGTTTGCGACGTGTTTTATGCACGCTTGACCAAAGTGCTTAACAGCCTTTTTGTCCGGTGTGAATAAGTCACACGCATATAATTGCTGGGTCATGCCTGTCCTCATGTATACCTTTGGCATACTCAGGTGGACTCAGACTGAGCTTAACGCCCTGGATAGAAAAGTCCGCACTACCATGACGTCCCATAGGATGCATCATCCGAGATCGTCGGTAATGAGGCTGTACTTGCCGCGAAAGCATGGTGGGCGTGGCTTTCTGAGCGCGCTCACCATGCATAATCGCGAAGTGTGCAGTCTCCGTCAATACTTCTTGACGAGATCGGATGATCCATTCTATAATGACGTCATTTCTAGTGATAAAGGGCTTACCCCTCTATCCTTAGCCAACGAGCAATGGCAGGACCCGGCAGTGCTTAGCATTCCCGACCGGGAGACCGTATGGAAGGAGAAGGAGCTCCACGGGAGGTACTACAAGGCTCTACATGAGCCCTTCGTAGATACAGTCGCCTCCCTCAACTGGCTACGTTTCGGTGACCTTTTCGGGGAAACCGAGGGTTTTGTCTGTGCAATACAAGATCAGGTTATTAAGACCAACAACTATCGGAGATACATCCTAAAGGATGGCACCGTCGACGTCTGTCGAGCTTGTCGCCATCCCGGGGAGTCACTTAGGCATGTCATCTCCGGTTGTTCGGCGCTTTCTAACTCTGAGTACTTGCACAGGCACAACCTAGTAGCCAGAATTCTACACCAGGAGCTCGCTCTGAAATACGGTCTCGTGGACCGGAAAGTGCCGTATTACAAGTACTTGCCGGAAGCCGTGCTCGAAAATGACCGCGCCAGGCTCTACTGGGACCGGGCCATCATCACAGACAGGACTATTCTTGCGAATAAACCTGATATTGTGCTGATGGACCGGGCACAGTCAAGGATATTTTTGGTCGATATTACCATCCCGTATGACGAGAACCTCGTGAAAGCCGAAACAGATAAGCAATCAAAGTATCTGGACCTGGCTCACGAGGTGACCGACATGTGGGGTGGTATGCCGACCGAAATTATTCCTGTAGTCGTCTCTGCGAATGGGCTAATCCCAGTTAGCCTCTCTGGTCATCTGAGGCGACTGGGACTCCGTGACGGACCGCTCCGGGCTCAAATGCAGAAGGCGGTGCTCCTTGATACCGCCCGCATCGTCCGCCGGTTTCCTTCCCTTTCCCCCTAACCTTCGGCCGTTTGGTCTCCCCTGCCGAGGGCCTCCATCTGGTTGGGCTTTTATTTATTTATGTATTTTTTATTTTATTTTATTGATATTTACGTATATTTATCTTTTCATTTTCATTTATAATTATATATTTATAGATCCCAACCAGATGAGAAAACTATATAGATACCCCCACATAATAATAATTTTATTTCAGACCACGGT
>CAJQZP010000417.1:0-25280 GCA_907164705.1 Parnassius apollo
CTGCGCTTGCAATCTCATACGCAATGATACACTTTCAGAAATAGATTTTCAGTATGGAGTAAAGATTTGAAAGTAAAGAAAAGGATAACCCACTTTGTAAACGTTTCTGAAAAATGTGTTTTCTGTGGCTCCATCTGGTGCATCTCAAATGTTGGACTATTCACTTTTACTTTTTTAACTTGTAACCGTGTATTAATTGTTCCAACTTTCTAAAATAATTAATAGAATCAGGCGATACTTTGCAGAAACCGCCTGGTCAATTCCGCTAAGTAAGCGGTCAGTAACTGCGGAGTCCATATGACTTGAGACTGTTTCGTTTAGAGGTGCAACACATATCGTAGTGGGAAATTGCGTTTCTGTTAAAGCCGCCGAAGAAGGTTGGTCAGTTGTTTACCGTCAGTCAAAAAAAAAGTGTGCAAGCTTGATTGTGAATGTGGAATGGTGTGAAATGTCTTACATAGGACAAACTAAAAGATCAATTAAAACCCGCGTAAAAAACATATAGCTGATGTGAAGAATCGACGCTCCGGGAAGTCTGCAGTCTGTCAACATGTACAGAATCGCCCCCGTCACTACATCAGATTTGATAGACCACAAATTCTTGCTAAAGAATATCGGTTTCTTCCAAGGAAGATTCTCGAGGCCATTTAAAATAAAATAAAAAACATCATAATTTCAATAGAGAAGAAGGCGTGGATGTAATTCGTTCTGGCTACTGTAATAGGTGAACGAAATAAAATCGTATTGTATAGAAATTTTTCAATCAAAACTTTTTACTTTCACTTATTGAATGAAATTGATGTATCAATAAACACTCACTCCATCTAATTTTGCGTCACCCTACATTTCGCTTACGAGGCTGCCACTCGGGAACCTTTCACCTGCATTAGTTTTTGGTTCTCCGAGCTATATAGCTGGTTCATTGCCGCTGGTGGTCATCTCTTACAGCTATGTTATCGACTTATTGCCTTTTCAGCTTAATGATCCGTTGCGCTATATCGGTCACTCTGGTTCTACTGCAAATACCATCATGTTTATGCTTGGAGTTGCTCTGCGTGATGAGCTTAAAAATGAATATACATAGAGTAGTTTCATTAACAATCTTACATTTTGCTGCAATATAAAACAATCGCATTTAAAAAAGAACAACATGCATAAACTACACTCATAAAATAAACGCAGTATGTCATACTTTCGACCTCAAAACAACGTTGGTAAATGCCACTGTAAAATTTTAACGATTTTACATAAAATGGTGTTGAAATATCTAGCTAAACTATAAAGTTTTATTTGGTCTTTTGTATTTTGATATCGCTGTTCACTTACGTGAATAGTTTAACGACAGGCTCTTAAATGTTGCAGAGAAATTTTCCTTGAAATTTGTGAGTGAAACTTGAAAGTTCCTTGAAAGTATGTTTATTTAAGTTCAGTCAGAAGATCTAAATTCTTTTATCATAAGATGTTTATCACTAAGGGAACTAGATCAAGAGTATCTTTTTAATTTTAAAAAGTTCCTACCCTTACTTTTCTGTGTTATTCATAACAGCCCTTCAAAAGTGTGCTGCTAAACATAGGCATCCCCCAAAAATGCCACAAAGCACGGTCCTGAGTGTACCTGAACGACTTCCTGCATGTATTACCAGATCGTCACTCTATCTAGTTAGGTACGCCCTATAATTCGCCTACCGGCACGAGGTTACCATTCGCGAACCTTTATTCTCCATAGGTTGTCTGTTACTCGAGCTTCGATATGATTGACCCATTGTCACTTCAGCTTACTAATGGGCTATGACGGTTACTCTATTTCTACTTCAGATATCCTTATTTTTAAGTCTATACATAGCTTGATAAGCGACCTTGATCTTCCTCAAACGGGGGGCATTAAAATCCCACGTCTCATATCAATAAGTCATCACTGGCAACACGCACAAGTTTTACAGTCTCGTTCTTATGTTTGGAGATATACCCGACGAGAAGATGTGTCATAATCTTCCTAACGCGGTTCAGCAGAGTTCAATCCGTTGATTGACCTCTCGGTCGAAGTTGAACTTACCTAGTTGGAATATATGTCCTACTCGTCGACACTCGTCCACACTCGTCGATTACTCCGAACTTCGAGCGTAGTGCTCACAACAACAACCGGAATAGGTGTGACATGGACGTTACATATGACCTTCATTTTGTCCATGTTCAACTTAAGACTTATCCATTGGGAGACGCTATTGATTTAAGTTTGTCAACAATATGAAAACACATATTGATTACATACACATATGTGATATGTCATTCTTAATAAATGATTTTAAAATTACGGTTATCAAATCAAACAATAATTTTAAAATTGTAAGAAAATAAATGAACGCGTCAACACGCAATAGGGCAACGTGACTCTTCTTTAGGCCCGACAGACTGTCAGTAAGTAGCTGGCAGATGTATACTACGTATCAAGCGCAGTAGCAATATTTTGTCAAGCTTCTCCTGCGAGTAGCTTTGCGAGAACAATATATTGCAAGTTTAAACATATTCACATCGCCTGGCGACAGATCTCGCTGCTTATTATAGGTCTAGATTCGTTCATCTCGCAAAAAGTACACTCGATTTAAATGTGAATTCAGATTCATTATTGATGATCATCTCTGACTTTATAGAATACATTTTAAAAATAAAGGTGAATAACGAGTGCACAGTCCACCTGATGGTAAGTGAAATCTGCGATTCATAGACATTTACCTTTCTCCTCAATTAAGAATTAAAATGCAGATGCGTTGTCACCGCTGAGGACTTAGATCGAATACCTCGTTTCCAGCGAAAAAGAGTCTCAGGTTCTCTACACTGACCATACGAAACACAGCAGTAATAAGCTGATATTTTACGATGTATTCTAGGAGAGGTATAATCCTACCCCGAACGAACCGACTTATTCGTGCTACAGCTATATCATAGCTGCAATGTGGCTCTACCACGTACAAAATTTCAATTATTGCGATCCATATTGATGTTCACGTCCGCAATGAAAGAAAAGTGGATTTCTTTTTAAAGATTAAAAGTTTTATTTATTATTTAAAGTTATTAAAACTCTCTTAACACTTTAATTATCGAATAATATATACACCTAACATAGGATATGACAAATAAGTTCTAAGACCGCATTTCCGCCTACAGCAACAATTAAACTAAATTTTCATAGCCTTCCTGACATCTATAGAAAATCTCACAGAAATAATATGCAGGTGTCCATGTTCAGCTATGAGACGTATAATGGCTATTATGTTCGAGTTTAATTGATGTTGAACATCTTACTTCCTTTCTTTAATTAAAAAAATGCAACTTAAATCTTTGATTTGATTGGCATCTCTACATCACAACATCTTTACATCATTGAATTATGATTTCTGAGATAAAATTAAAATGCACTTCAATGCTCAATGCCACCATTGAACTAATCCGTACCTTTACTTCGTTATATAAAATGAACTAGTTGTAATAAATCAAAGACTAAACTTAACTCGAACATAATTTTTATAAAATTTTAGGGATTTTTTTAAATTGTTAGTTTTTTAGATGTGATGCGTCCGAAGACAAACAGACACACAATTATGAAAATGTTATATTATGTTATTGTATGTGTACTCGTATATGTAATAAGTTACTCTAAATAATTTTTGTCAGAAAAATATACAATATACAGACATATGCAATTTTTTAGTTTTATTATATGTAATGTGTTGATTTAATACATGTGGAGTAATTTTTGATAAATTTAAAATAAGAGATAGCTTGTTCTAACTTTAACAAAAAAAATCATAGTCAATTCATAACATATTAATTTTATAGCTGCATTGCATATATAAAAAAATTGAAATGCATATTGATGATAAAAAAGAAACTCTGTCACATTTTTAACAGCGTCGTAAACAAAACACGAATAACTCCGAAATGTAATATATGTCTGTTGTATTGGCACCAACGATAACAGATGAAGTATTTTATTCAAATTTTTACAGTGAAAACAGTATGCAACAGTCAGGTTACAATTTATGATTCCATAATATAGCTACTCATTTTTGCGATGTTTTTTTTAAATAAACAGGGTGTCGCGATACTGTCTGCATCCTATGTGGTAACACTTGTAACTTAGTTGCAGCCTTAGAAATAGAGAAAAGAAACCAGTTAATATTATAAACAGCAAGACCTTGTTGCAATGCATTTTTAGAAATTTGTATTTAAAGTAGTTGTGAATCGAATGAAATGAAAATTTAAAAAAAAGTAAAGTTACAGCCTGTATATGCCCCACTGCTGGGCACAGGCCTCCGCTCATTTCTGAGAGGGTTTTAGGGCAAGGAATTGTCCGCCGCGCTGCCTTAATGCGTGTTGGCGAACTTCACGTCTTCGAAATATTTTTTTCCTATTTCTCTGACATGCAAGTTTCCTCACGATGTTTTCCTTCACCGCCGAGCACGTGGTCAATCAGCACTAAAAATTGCAACCAACGATTTTATTGATGCCGGCGGGGATCTAACGGGTTAGCATGCGTACTGTGAAATTTATAGCGAGTGCTATCCATCTCAGCTACCACGGCTCATAAATGGAAATGAAAATTTAATTAGATTTAATTACTAACTTAATTGAATAAGACTTCTGTACCGACGCTTTTTATAAAAATTAAAATGAAAAACTAACTTACGATCCACATGATTGTAGTGGTCACGGCGGCTTATGAACACCTGTAACCAACTTCAAATAAAGAGGACAACCGATGTTTCGTCACCACTGAGAACTAAGTTGGAATGCCTCACAGCCTGTAAATACTGGCGCTCATTAGCTAAGAACCAGCAGTGCACGCGCTACTATTTGGCGGCAGAAACAAGTAAAGAGTGGTACACCCAGAACCTAGATGGCAGAAATCTAGAGAACCTTAGTTCTGCCATCTAGTACACACACACGTCTACAACTAAGTTCAAATAGTTGCAGGCTGCAGGAAAGTGGGCACCCCCTGAGAACTAAGAAAAACACAATAGTGCGTGAAATACAAACTGGCTTAGCGATTAAAACGGGGAAGAGGTTTGTACCGACAGAACAACAATACTCTCTACCGAAAGGTTGTATGTTCAACACCCAAACAAACCCTTCGAGAGAATAGAACTTCTAAAAATTTACAGATCTAGAACTTTTTTCTTTCTTTCTTTTTTCTTTTTTTTCCTTTTTTTATTAAAAAGAATATTAACAATGCTACAAACATTACTAATATTCCACTTAACCACTCGTGGTAAGCTTAAATTGCTTGTGTTACAAGTGGTTCACGCCAGTAGTCAAATGGCGGATTCAAACCCACGACCTTTTTGAGTTCGCGGTCCGCGCCCTGCCATTAGGCTACTGTCGCTTTAAAAAACTATTATACTATATATTATATATCTATAATATAATTATACTATATATAGAATAATTTTTTTCATACTATATATTATTTTAACTATTAGTAATTTTATTAAGCCATTACTTCGGTAAATTAAACTCACACCGACTTAAATCGCACAGGGTTTTACCTACGCCGGATATCGGCAGGGCCGCTTGGTTAGCTACGCGAGCTGGCTATTGGCGGTCCCTCTTCGAGAGAGGATAACTGCCCCCCATTTTACATGAGGCAAGATACAACGGAAACTCCCCAAGTCCATTACTCGAAGGTTATGGGGCGAGGGAAGACGTAAACTCTTAAATGCACTAGAATTCGTAGCCCAGCTGTGGATCTGATCTATGGAATCGCCACCGACCATGATTAATTGATTGATATAACTTTAATATAACTCTTTGTCGCCTGTAGAACTCTTCACATATTTCATTATACATGCAGTTAATTGTGTATAGAAACTACATATAATAAATGCAGTCGTGTAAACAGCAATATTCAAAAAACGAAATGAACAGATAAAGCTCTCTATTTGAGATTTACTTTATGTTAAATCGTAAAAACTTTACGGGTCATAAAAATGCTGTGTCGAGAGCTAGTATGTAAATTCTATGTATGAAGTAGTAGCTTCATTAGAAAATTCGAAATTCCACTTGTGTAACCTTATGGATAAAGCTCAATATATTTATAATATAACCTTAATCTCCATTATAATCCTGAACTGATATTTCAATTAAAGACAAAAAGTTCGGTTTTTGTGATTTGACACTTGTACTATTTCCAAATATTTAATTTAAATGATTAATATACTAATTATAAAAAACAGACCAGTTTTGCCTCATGGCATATCAAGTTATGTAAGTATAACGAACATGTTCTAGTAAAAGTACATACATAAACACTCACGCCTGTCACCCAGAGGGGTAGGCAGAGACTACGGACTTCCATTTGGCACGATCCTGACATACCTCTTTCGCCTCCTTTACATCCATATATCTACGCATACATGCTCGTCGGTTAAGGGTACTTCTAACGTGGCCCATTTTCAAAATATCGCCAATTTGGTCGATAAACTTTTTCCTAGGGCGTCCCTTCCCGACTCGGCCATTCACATCTGCCATATAAATTTGCTTTGTCACTCTTTCCTCATTCATTCTTTCTACGTGACCAAACCACCGAAGCATTCCTTTCTTAATCCTGGTCACAACATCATCTTGCATACCACATTTATCTCTTATCACGCAATTT
The DNA here is from genome assembly GCA_907164705.1 of Parnassius apollo. Lineage (NCBI taxonomy): Eukaryota > Metazoa > Arthropoda > Insecta > Lepidoptera > Papilionidae > Parnassius > Parnassius apollo. The sequence continues at coordinate 6,653 of CAJQZP010000417.1, forward strand.
CTCACCCTGTCATTCAGATTACACCCTAGCATATTCCTTAAAGACCGCATTTCTACAGCATTTATTCTACTTTCGTGCTTCTTCTGCCACACCCAGCTTTCACTACCATACATTAAAGTAGGGACTAACACAGCATTATGAATTACCATACGTGCCTGTTTTGACAAATTCTGGTTCTTCATAATAGAGTGTAGTGCCCCATTCACTCTATTCCCTGCATTTACTCGTCGTTCTATATCCCTATCATATCTACCATCCCTGCTAAATACACATCCCAAATACACAAACTCATCCACTTGCTCAATCAACTCTCCTTCTATTCTTATTTCACATACCGTTTTGCTTTCTTCTCTTTCAAAAACCATCACTTTCGTCTTACTTGCGTTCACTTTCATTCCCCCTTTCTTTTAATTCCCAGTTCATTAATGTAACCATCATTTGCAACTCTGCCGCCGATGACGCAAGTATGACTTGATCATCGGCATACAAAAGGCATTTGACGGTTAACTCGCCCATTCTTAACCCACATTCTTCATCTTTCAAAGTTTGCAAACACCGGTCCATAAATAGGTTGAACAGCCAAGGGGAAGCCACACAGCCCTGTCTGACACCTTTTTGGATGCCAAACCAGTCCGAGTAGACCCCATTGATCCTGACACAAGCACTAGAGTCCCTATAAAGAGACCTTAATGCCTGTATCAAACCAGCGCTCAACCCATATGAGTTCAGTGTTTGCCATAACACATTCCTGTCCACTCTGTCATAAGCCTTTTCCAAGTCCATGAACGCACAAAAAACTTTCTGGTTTTTGGCCAAAAACTTCTCCGCAATCATGCGCATGGAAAAGACTTGATCTGTACACCCCATTCCCTTTCTAAAACCCGCTTGCACATCCCAAATTTTTCCATCAGTTTCTTTCATAACTCTTTCAATTAACACCTTAGCATACAGTTTACCCACAATACTAAGCAAGCTGATACCGCGGTAGTTTTTGCAGTCCTGCTGTGACCCTTTTCCTTTATATATTGGTACTATAACTGCTTTACACCAGTCATCCGGTACCCGTTTTAATTCCCAACATAAATTAAACAAGGTGTACAGCAGGCCTGCCACCACTCCCTCTCCAGCCCTTAGCATCTCGAGTGATACTCTATCATATCCAGCTGCCTTACCTGCTTTCATGCTTTTCATTGCTTTCATTATTTCATCTACACTTATCTCCATACCCCTTTCCACTTCTTTCGGAATTTCTAGTTCATTTAATTCATACGACTCTTCACTCATAAACACGCTTTCAAAGTATTCCTTCCATCTGTTTAAATTCGAAACTTCATCATTCAGAATACATCCATTCTCGTCTCTTATAGCATTTATTATAGGCTGTTTTGTATTTCCCCTGGCAGTTCTTACGAGTTTCCAGAACATTTTTATGTTAGCCTGGAAATTATCAGATATCCTTCTATCATTCTTATCCGTTCTTTCTTTCTTTTTCCTTTCAACAACTTCTTTTACTCTCTTATTTAGACGTCTAAATTCTGCCTTTTTTCTTTCAATCTCATCATTCATACCAGAAGAATTATCAGCTTTGGTTGCTAGTAAATCTAACCATGCTTTCTTCTTTGATTCAACTTCCACCCGTACCTCATCATCCCACCATAACGTATTACTTTTCCTTTCATTTGTTCTCTTACTTACACCGCATACTTCGGTGGCGGTATCCACCAAACCTTTCTTAATATTATCCCACACAGTATTCAAGTCTAAATCATTCATACACAACTCATTCAAACATCTAATATTTTCTCTCAGTCTACATTTATACTTCTCTATCACATCTTCATCTTGTAACTTCTCTATTCTTATACGCTGTAACGCAGTGGTAGATACAGATGTCCGATGCCGCCAACGCTTGAAAAGACCATTAATTCGACATAAGACCAAGTAATGATCCGTCCCTACGTTGGACCCCCGGTAAACCCTTGTATCTACGACTGCGCTCCTCATTCTTTCATCCACAATTACGAAATCTATCATGCTTCTATCATCACCTCTTTCCCATGTATACATGTGAATCTTCTTATGACGAAAAAAGTATTCGTCACAAAAAGATTCTTTTCCGCACATACGGTGAGGAGGTCTTCACCATTCTCATTTATACTTTCATCACCAAACGTTCCCAATATCCTTTCATAACCAGACCTCTTCACCCCAACCCTTCCATTAAAGTCTCCTAACATAATAATATTTTCATTTTCCTTACATTTTGTCAACACCATCCTTGCCATGTCCCAAAACTGCTCTCGGATGTAAGTGGGCTTAGACATGTCTGGGGCGTACACCCCTAGCAGGAACAGCTTCTTTAAGCCCACTTTCATTCATATCCATAGCAGTCTCGGGCTTACACATTCATACTCTTTCACACATTGACCCATTCTTTCTGAAAGGATGAAACCGACTCCCTGGCATGCCAGTTCGGTCTCGCCTACACCAGACCAATACGCGGTATACGTGCCATGTGCAGTGGCATCCTTTCCCTTTCGTTTCGTCTCATTCACACATAACACATCTATTCCTCTGTCATTCATCATTTCGCATACTTCATCCATCTTATCATTCATTCCTCCACATACATTCAGCGTAGCCAGACGGGTTTCCGCAATCCACTTTTCGCCCCTCCGGGAGACAGAACGTGACGGGTGGCGAACCTCGTCGCCGGTTTTTCTCCCGGAGATTCTTCGCACCCCTGCCCCATTTAAAGGGCGCCGGGAACTCGGGGCCATTTCTTTTATTTCTTGAGTCATGGTGCGAACAAGGGTTGGTGGTAGATTTTACGCCGCTACCATACGGCGAGGAGCCGAGTCTATTTTATCGGCTTTGTCGCTCGTTTAGCACCACCCGGGGGACACGTGTAGGGTGGGCCTAAGGTTAGGTGGTCGAAGCCTACGGACGCGAGCGACTCATCCCCCCTCTAGTAAAAGTATTTATCCAAATCACAAAAATGAAACTGGAGTATAAATTATACAAAAGTTTGATCTTCCATAAGTAAATGGTATATATTTATTCTGCACGGGTTGTGGTGCCATATGCTACAATACAGTTTTTGGCTTAGTTAGGCAATAGTTGTTATTTCCATAGTTTTGATTATAAAAAATTCTTGTGTTTTAGAAATAGCCAAATTTTCACGTTTATGTGGAAATAAAAAAAATAAAATATTCAACATCCTTAGTAATAAAAAGTACATTTTACCACAGAATAAGATTTTCTTCTGTATCTGCCCTGTTTATTACATTCAATCGAATTGAATAAGACACTGAACAATTATTTGTTCTGTGCGGGATTCGAATCCCTAAGCGGCGTAACTCGTTGCTAAGCCATTGCGTGATAGAGCCGTCAACAACTTAACTCACAACGAATTCTTGAAGTGCGTAAGCGTGCATAAGTTATCGATTACACGGAAAGACAATATTATGTTCAAAACCTTTATTTATCCATTATTAGCACGTTTTCCGTAGTTATATTCTTATATACCTAATTTATTGCTTATCCATGAAGTAAATTATCTAGTACCGAAAGAAAGATTAGGATAGGGCACCAGTATGAGTTTGATTCACATAACTACTTTGCAATATTTCATACGACAATGTATGTTAACTTTTATTTCCTCATATTCGATTCACTATTTTTGGACTTACGGAGAAAAACTATTAGTCACAGTTACATTAGTACACAGATCTCGCTGCTTATCGGTCTAGTTTCGTTCATATCGCAAAAAGTACACTCGATTTAAATGTGAATTCAGATTCATTATTGATGAGCATCTCTGACTTTATAGGATACATTTTAAAGAATAAAGGTGAGTAACGAGCACACAGTCCACCTGATGGTAAGTGAAATCTGCGCTTCATAGACATCTACCTTTCTCCTCAATTAAGAATCAAAATGCAATGCGTTGTCACCGCTGAGGACGTAGTCTCAGGTTCTCTAAACTGACTATACGAAACACAGCAGTAAAAAGCTGATATTTTACGTAGATATTCTAGGAGAGGTATAATCCTACCCTTAACGAACTGACTCATTCGTGCTACAGCTGCTACAGCAGCGGTGTGGCTCTACCACGTACAAAATTTCGATTATTGCGATCCATATTGATGTTCATGTCCGCAGTGAAAGGAAAGTGGATCTCTTTTCAAAGATTAAAAGTTTTATTTATTATTTTAAGTAATTAAAACTCCCTTAATCCTTTAATTATGGAATAATATATACACCTAACATAGGATATGACAAATAAGCTCTAAGGCCGTATTTCCGCCGGCAGCAACAACTAAACTAAATTGTCATATCCTTCCTGACATCTATAGAAAATCTCTCAGAAATAATATCTAGGTGCCCGTGTTCAGCTATGAGACGTATAATGGCTGTTATGTTCGAGTTTAATTGATGTTGAACACCTTACTTTTTTCCTTGTAATAGATAGGCGTAGTTAAAAAAAATGCAACTTAAATCTTTGATTTGATCGGCATCTCTACATTACAACATCTTTACCTTTAGTATATTTCTTAACTAAATAATAAAGTTTTCATTGGTATATGAGCTACTCTCCCTGTGAGTAAGTAATATAAAGAACAGCAGCAAATATGAAGGCACATCTATGGGAAAGAAAAATGCGGTCTGCCTCTTTGCATTACATATACACAACACTATCTATCGATGACACTGCTTAGAAACTGTACTTTTTCTTTCTAACTAAAACGGTATGGATGGATTAACGTAAAAGCTTATGAGAAAACATATCCCTTTTTTACGGGGTTTAAGGTATAAGTAAATAAATTTTCTGTAATGATATACATTAAAGAACATTTATTTTACATCATTTAATTACGATTTCTGAGATAAAATTAAAATGCACTTCAGGACTTTTTTAAATTGTTAGTACTTTAGACGTGATGCGTTTATAGACGGACAGACAATTCTAAAAATGTTATATTATGTTATGCTTATTTAAGTCCCTCTAGAGTATTTTTGTCACAAAAATATACAATGTACAGACACGTGCAATTTACATTTTTATTGTGTGTAATGTGTTGATTTGATATAATATGTGGAGTAATTTTTGGTAAAGTCAAAATAAAAGATAGCTTGTTCTAACTTTACCAAAAAATCATATTAAATTCCTAACATATTAATTGTATAGCTACATTGCATATACAAAAAAAAATTGAACTGCATATTGATGATAAAAACATTTTTAACAGCGTCGCGCACAAAACACGAATAACTCCGAAAAATATGTCCGCTGCACTGGCACCAATGATAACAGATGAAGTATTTTATTCAAATATTTCCAGTGAAACCGGTATGCAACAGTCGGGTTACAATATATGATTCCACACTAAAGCCACTCATTTCTTTGCGATATTTTTTTAAATAAACAGGGTGTCACGATGCAGTCTGCATTTACTATTAACTTCTTATGTGGTTACACTTGTAACTTAATTAAAGCCTTAGAAATAGAGAATAGAAACCAATTAATATTATAAAGAGCAAGACCTTGTTGCACTGCATTTTTAGAAATTTTTCTTTAAAATAGTTGTTAATCGAATGAAATGAAAATTTAATTGCATTTAATTGTTAACTTAATTGAATAGGGCTTCTGTACTGACGCTTTTTTACATATTTTTTAGGATAGGATGACAAACGAGCACACAGTCCACCTGATGGTATGTGGTTGCTGTGGCCCATAAACATCTACATCTATCCTCGATTACGAATCAAAATGCAGATGTGTTGTCATCCGTGAGGACTTAGGTGGAATTCCTCGTTTCTTATAAAAAAGGGTCTCCGGTTCTCTACACTCACCATACGAAACACCGCAGCATTAAGCTACTATTTGATGCTGGTATTCTGTGAGAGTGTGGTCCTTCCCCGGTCGAGCCGACCCATTCTTGCTACAACTATACTACTAATATAACTGCACCATGAATCTACCACGTAAAAAATCCACACGATTGTAAATGGTCACTGCGGCTTATGAACACCTGTAACCAACTTCAAATAAAGAGGACAACCGATGTTTCGTCACCACTGAGGACGAAGATGGAATGCCTCACACTCTGTTAATAATGGCGTTCTATAGTTAAGAACTCAGCAGTGCATGCGCTACTATTTGGCGGCAGAAACAAGTAAGACAGTGGTACACCCAGAACCTAGATGGTAGAATTCTAGAGAACTCTAGTTCAACCATCTAGTACACACACACGTCTACAACTAAGTTCAAAGAAATCCAGGCTGCAGGAATATGGGCACCCCTGACAACTAAGAAAAATACAATAGTGCGTGCAAAACAATACTGCTTAGCAATTAAAACAGGGAAGAAGGTTGTACCGACAGAACAACAGTACTCTCTACCGAGAGGTTGTACCTTGAACGGTGGTTAATTCGTTCAAGGGTTGTACCTAGGTGGATTGAAAAGTACTCGGCTAACACAGATCCATTCAATTCTAAAAATCAAATCTACCCACAATATTTAGTTCAGTTCAGACTAATTCATTGTGTGAAGTTCGAAATGTGTGCGATAATTAGTTGTGATTTTATAAATTTATTAACAAAGTAATCGGACATAATTTCCGCGAATAGAGCAAATCGAGCAGCGTGTCGTCATTAAGTACCTCCATAAGAAGGGGCTATCATCGAAAGCCATCCATGATGACATGGTTAGTACATTAGGCGATTGTGTTCTGTCATATTCATCCGTCAAAAAAATGGATAGCAGAATTTAAGCGTGGTAGAGAGAGTGTGAAAGATGAACCCCGCTCTGGAAGGCCTTCGACGTCAACTACTGACGAAAATATTAAAAAAGTACTTGATTTAATAATGGGAGACCGCAGATTAAAAATTAGAGAGATAGCCGAGATTATAGGCATCTCTTATGAATGAACTCAAAACATCATTGTCAACGAGTTGGGTTTCCACAAGGTGTCTGCGAGGTGGGTTCCGCGACTGCTTTCAGTTAAACAAAAAAGGACGCGATTGACTATTTCACGCGACTGTTTGGAGTTATTTGAAGCCGATGCAGATGATTTTTTGAATCGTTTTGTTACTATGGACGAAACATGGGTTCATTACTGTACACCGGAAACAAAACAACAATCAAAACAGTGGAGAAGACCTGGTTCACCACCCCCTAAAAAGGCTAAGTCGATTTTGTCGGCAAATAAGGTGATGGCTTCAGTATTCTGGGACTCGAAAGGTGTGATTATGATTGATTATCTTGAAAGGGGTCAGACTATAAACTCTGATTACTACTGCACCTTACTACGTCATTTACGAGAGGAAATAAAAGAAAAACGTCGAGGAATGCTCAGAAGAAAAGTCCTGTTTCATCAAGATAACGCCCGTGTTCACACGTCAGTACAGTCAATGGCTGAAATTCACAACTGTGGCTTTGAACTGTTACCGCATCCGCCGTATTCACCTGATCTGGCACCATCAGACTTCTTTCTGTTACCTAACCTAAAAAAGCACTTGGGAGGTCAAAGATTTTCGACAAACGACGAGGTCAAAGCAGCTGTAGACGCATATTTTGACTCTAAGGAAGAATCATTTTTTTTCAACGATCTAAATGATTGGAAGGGGAGGTGGCAAAGGTGTATTGAACTTGATGGTGATTATGTAGAAAAATAAAAATATAACTGATTTAGTATGTGTTTATTTTCTTGGTTAGGCCGAGTACTTTTCAATCCACCCTCGTACTTTCAACACCCAAACGAACTCTTTGAGAGAAAAGAACTTCTAAAAATTTACGGATCTAGAACTTCTTTTAACTATTAGTAATTTTATTTAACCATTAGGTCAGTAAAGTAAACTCACATCGACTTAAATCGCATAGGGTTTTACCTCCGGCGGATAACGGCAGAGCCGCTCATTTAGCTGCGCGAGCTGGCTATTGGCGGGCGCTGCTCGAGACAGGACAACTGCTTCCCATTTTACATCAGGCAAGGCGCAACGAAAACTCCCCATGTCCATCACTCGAAGGTTATGGGGGGGAGCGAGCATGTAAACTCTTCAATGCACTTGACTTCATAGCCCAGCTGTGGATCTGATCTATGGAGTCGCTCTTACTCTTTGTCGCCTATAGAACTCTTCACATATTTCGTTATACATGCAGTTAATTGTGTATAGAAACTACATATAATAAATGCAGTCGTGTAAACAGCAATATACAAAAAACGAAATGAACAGATAAAGCTCTCTATTTGAGATTTACATTATGTTAAATCGTAAAAACTTCACGGGTCATAAAAATGCTGTGTCGAGAGCTAGTATGTAAAATCTATGTATGAAGTAGTAGCTTCATTAGCAGATTCCACGTATGTAACCTTATGGATAAAGTTCATTATATTTATAATATAACCTTAATCTCCATTATAATCCTGAACTGATTTATTAAGTACAAAAGTTCGGCTTTCATGACTTGGATAAAAACTTGTACTAGTTTCAAAATATTTAATTTAAATGATTAATATACTAATTATAAAAAACAGACCAGTTTTGCCTCATGGCATATCAAGTTATGTAAGTACAACGAACATGTTCTAGTAAAAGTATTTATCCAAATCACAAAAATGAAGCTGGAGTATAAATTATACAAAAGTTTGATCTTCCATAAGTAAGTAAATGGTTTATATTTATTCTGCACGGGGTGTGGTGACATATGCTACAATACAGTTTTTGACTTAGTTAGGCAATAGTTGTTATTTCCATAGTTTTGATTATAAAAAATTCTTGTGATTTAGAAATAGCCAAATTTTCACGTTTATGTGGAAATAAAAAAATATAATATTCAACATCCTTAGTAATAAAAAGTACATTTTCCCACAGAATAAGATTTTCTTCTGTATCTGCCCTGTTTATTACATTCAATCGAATTGAACAAGACACTGAACAATTATTTGTTCTGTGCGCGATTCGAATCCCTAAGCGGCGTAACTCATTGCTAAACCACTGCGTGATAGAGCCGTCAACAACTTAACTCACAACGAATTCTTGAAGTGCGTAAGCGTGCACAAGTTATCGATTACACGGAAAGACAATATTATGTTCAAAACCTTTATTTATCCATTATTAGCACGTTTTCCATAGTTATATTCTTATATACCCAATTTATTGCTTATCCATGAAGTAAATTATCTAGTACCGAAAGAAAGATTAGGATAGGGCACCAGTATGAGTTTGATTCACATAACTACTTTGCAATATTTCATACGACAAATTATGTTAACTTTTATTTCTTCATATTCGATTCACTATTTTTGGACTTACGGAGAAAAACTATTAGTCACAGTTACATTAGTACACAGATCTCGCTGCTTATCGGTCTAGTTTCGTTCATATCGCAAAAAGTACACTCGATTTAAATGTGAATTCAGATTCATTATTGATGAGCATCTCTGACTTTATAGAATACATTTTAAAGAATAAAGGTGAATAACGAGCACACAGTCCACCTGATGGTAAGTGAAATCTGCGCTTCATAGACATCTACCTTTCTCCTCAATTAAGAATCAAAATGCAATGCGTTGTCACCGCTAAGGACGTAGTCTCAGGTTCTCTAAACTGACTATACGAAACACAGCAGTAAAAAGCTGATATTTTACGTAGATATTCTAGGAGAGGTATAATCCTACCCTTAACGAACTGACTCATTCGTGCTACAGCTGCTACAGCAGCGGTGTGGCTCTACCACGTACAAAATTTCGATTATTGCGATCCATATTGATGTTCATGTCCACAGTGAAAGGAAAGTGGATCTCTTTTCAAAAGATTAAAAGTTTTATTTATTATTTTAAGTAATTAGAACTCTCTTAATCCTTTAATTATGGAATAATATATACACCTAACATAGGATATGACAAATAAGCTCTAAGGCCGTATTTCCACCGGCAGCAACAACTAAACTAAATTGTCATATCCTTCCTGACATCTATAGAAAATCTCTCAGAAATAATATCTAGGTGCCCGTGTTCAGCTATGAGACGTATAATGGCTGTTATGTTCGAGTTTAATTGATGTTGAACACCTTACTTTTTTCCTTGTAATAGATAGGCGTAGTTAAAAAAAATGCAACTTAAATCTTTGATTTGATCGGCATCTCTACATTACAACATCTTTACCTTTAGTATATTTCTTAACTAAATAATAAAGTTTTCATTGGTATATGAGCTACTCCCCCCTGTGAGCAAGTAATATAAAGATCAGCAGCAAATATGAAGGCACATCTATGGGAAAGAAAAATGCGGTCTGCCTCTTTGCATTACATATACACAACACTATCTATCGATGACACTGCTTAGAAAATGTACTTTTTCTTTCTAACTAAAACGATATGGATGGATTAACGTATAAGCTTATGAGAAAACATATCCCTTTTTAACGGGGTTTAAGGTATAAGTAAATAAATGTTCTGTAATGATATACATTAAAGAACATTTATTGTACATCATTTAATTACGATTTCTGAGATAAAATTAAAATACACTTCAGGACTTTTTTAAATTGTTAGTACTTTAGACGTGATGCGTTTATAGACGGACAGACAATTCTAAAAATGTTATATTATGTTATGCTTATTTAAGTCCCTCTAAAGTATTTTTGTCACAAAAATATACAATGTATAGACACATGCAACTTAAATTTTTATTGTGTGTAATGTGTTGATTTGATATAATATGTGGAGTAATTTTTGGTAAAGTCAAAATAAAAGATAGATTGTTCTAACTTTATCAAAAAATCATATTAAATTCCTAACATATTTACTATACATTGCATATACAAAAAAAAATTGAGGTGCATATTGATGATAAAAACATTTTTAACAGCGTCGCGCACAAAACACGAAAACTCCGAAATATATGTCCGCTGCACTGGCACCAACGATAACAGATGAAGTATTTTATTCAAATATTTCCAGTGAAACCGGTATGCAACAGTCGGGTTACAATATATGATTCCACACTAAAGCCACTCATTTCTTTGCGATATTTTTTTAAATAAACAGGGTGTCACGATGCAGTCTGCATTTACTATTAACTTCCTATGTGGTTACACTTGTAACTTAATTAAAGCCTTAGAAATAGAGAATAGAAACCAATTAATATTATAAAGAGCAAGACCTTGTTGCACTGCATTTTTAGAAATTTTTCTTTAAAATAGTTGTTAATCGAATGAAATGAAAATTTAATTGCATTTAATTGTTAACTTAATTGAATAGGGCTTCTGTACTGACGCTTTTTTACATATTTTTTAGGATAGGATGACAAACGAGCACACAGTCCACCTGATGGTATGTGGTTGCTGTGGCCCATAAACATCTACATCTATCCTCGATTACGAATCAAAATGCAGATGTGTTGTCATCCGTGAGGACTTAGGTGGAATTCCTCGTTTCTTATAAAAAAGGGTCTCCGGTTCTCTACACTCACCATACGAAACACCGCAGCATTAAGCTACTATTTGATGCTGGTATTCTGTGAGAGTGTGGTCCTTCCCCGGTCGAGCCGACCCATTCTTGCTACAACTATACTACTAATATAACTGCACCATGAATCTACCACGTAAAAAATCCACACGATTGTAAATGGTCACTGCGGCTTGTGAACACCTGTAACCAACTTCAAATAAAGAGGACAACCGATGTTTCGTCACCACTGAGGACGAAGATGGAATGCCTCACACTCTGTTAATAATGGCGTTCTATAGTTAAGAACTCAGCAGTGCATGCGCTACTATTTGGCGGCAGAAACAAGTAAGACAGTGGTACACCCAGAACCTAGATGGTAGAATTCTAGAGAACTCTAGTTCAACCATCTAGTACACACACACGTCTACAACTAAGTTCAAAGAAATCCAGGCTGCAGGAATATGGGCACCCCTGACAACTAAGAAAAACACAATAGTGCGTGCAAAACAATACTGCTTAGCAATTAAAACAGGGAAGAAGGTTGTACCGACAGAACAACAGTACTCTCTACCGAGAGGTTGTACCTTGAACGGTGGTTAATTCGTTCAAGGGTTGTACCTAGGTGGATTGAAAAGTACTCGGCTAACACAGATCCATTCAATTCTAAAAATCAAATCTACCCACAATATTTAGTTCAGTTCAGACTAATTCATTGTGTGAAGTTCGAAATGTGTGCGATAATTAGTTGTGATTTTATAAATTTATTAACAAAGTAATCGGACATAATTTCCGCGAATAGAGCAAATCGAGCAGCGTGTCGTCATTAAGTACCTCCATAAGAAGGGGCTATCATCGAAAGCCATCCATGATGACATGGTCAGTACATTAGGCGATTGTGTTCTGTCATATTCATCCGTCAAAAAAATGGATAGCAGAATTTAAGCGTGGTAGAGAGAGTGTGAAAGATGAACCCCGCTCTGGAAGGCCTTCGACGTCAACTACTGACGAAAATATTAAAAAAGTACTTGATTTAATAATGGGAGACCGCAGATTAAAAATTAGAGAGATAGCCGAGATTATAGGCATCTCTTATGAATGAACTCAAAACATCATTGTCAACGAGTTGGGTTTCCACAAGGTGTCTGCGAGGTGGGTTCCGCGACTGCTTTCAGTTAAACAAAAAAGGACGCGATTGACTATTTCACGCGACTGTTTGGAGTTATTTGAAGCCGATGCAGATGATTTTTTGAATCGTTTTGTTACTATGGACGAAACATGGGTTCATTACTGTACACCGGAAACAAAACAACAATCAAAACAGTGGAGAAGACCTGGTTCACCACCCCCTAAAAAGGCTAAGTCGATTTTGTCGGCAAATAAGGTGATGGCTTCAGTATTCTGGGACTCGAAAGGTGTGATTATGATTGATTATCTTGAAAGGGGTCAGACTATAAACTCTGATTACTACTGCACCTTACTACGTCATTTACGAGAGGAAATAAAAGAAAAACGTCGAGGAATGCTCAGAAGAAAAGTCCTGTTTCATCAAGATAACGCCCGTGTTCACACGTCAGTACAGTCAATGGCTGAAATTCACAACTGTGGCTTTGAACTGTTACCGCATCCGCCGTATTCACCTGATCTGGCACCATCAGACTTCTTTCTGTTACCTAACCTAAAAAAGCACTTGGGAGGTCAAAGATTTTCGACAAACGACGAGGTCAAAGCAGCTGTAGACGCATATTTTGACTCTAAGGAAGAATCATTTTTTTTTCAACGATCTAAATGATTGGAAGGGGAGGTGGCAAAGGTGTATTGAACTTGATGGTGATTATGTAGAAAAATAAAAATATAACTGATTTAGTATGTGTTTATTTTCTTGGTTAGGCCGAGTACTTTTCAATCCACCCTCGTACTTTCAACACCCAAACGAACTCTTTGAGAGAAAAGAACTTCTAAAAATTTACGGATCTAGAACTTCTTTTAACTATTAGTAATTTTATTTAACCATTAGGTCAGTAAAGTAAACTCACATCGACTTAAATCGCATAGGGTTTTACCTCCGGCGGATAACGGCAGAGCCGCTCATTTAGCTGCGCGAGCTGGCTATTGGCGGGCGCTGCTCGAGACAGGACAACTGCTTCCCATTTTACATCAGGCAAGGCGCAACGAAAACTCCCCATGTCCATCACTCGAAGGTTATGGGGGGAGCGAGCATGTAAACTCTTCAATGCACTTGACTTCATAGCCCAGCTGTGGATCTGATCTATGGAGTCGCTCTTACTCTTTGTCGCCTATAGAACTCTTCACATATTTCGTTATACATGCAGTTAATTGTGTATAGAAACTACATATAATAAATGCAGTCGTGTAAACAGCAATATACAAAAAACGAAATGAACAGATAAAGCTCTCTATTTGAGATTTACATTATGTTAAATCGTAAAAACTTTACGGGTCATAAAAATGCTGTGTCGAGAGCTAGTATGTAAAATCTATGTATGAAGTAGTAGCTTCATTAGCAGATTCCACGTATGTAACCTTATGGATAAAGTTCATTATATTTATAATATAACCTTAATCTCCATTATAATCCTGAACTGATTTATTAAGTACAAAAGTTCGGCTTTCATGACTTGGATAAAAACTTGTACTAGTTTCAAAATATTTAATTTAAATGATTAATATACTAATTATAAAAAACAGACCAGTTTTGCCTCATGGCATATCAAGTTATGTAAGTACAACGAACATGTTCTAGTAAAAGTATTTATCCAAATCACAAAAATGAAGCTGGAGTATAAATTATACAAAAGTTTGATCTTCCATAAGTAAGTAAATGGTTTATATTTATTCTGCACGGGGTGTGGTGACATATGCTACAATACAGTTTTTGACTTAGTTAGTCAATAGTTGTTATTTCCATAGTTTTGATTATAAAAATTCTTGTGTTTTAGAAATAGCCAAATTTTCACGTTTATGTGGAAATAAAAAAAATATAATATTCAACATCCTTAGTAATAAAAAGTACATTTTCCCACAGAATAAGATTTTCTTCTGTATCTGCCCTGTTTATTACATTCAATCGAATTGAACAAGACACTGAACAATTATTTGTTCTGTGCGGGATTCGAATCCCTAAGCGGCGTAACTCATTGCTAAACCACTGCGTGATAGAGCCGTCAACAACTCACAACGAATTCTTGCGGTGCGTAACCGTGCATAAGCATCGATTACAAGAAAAGACAATGTAATGTTCGAAACCCTATATTATCCATTATTAGCACATGCTAATTCCGTAGTCATAAAGTAAATTCTCTAGAACCGAAAGATAGATTAGGGTAGGGCACCAGTATGAGTTTGTTTGATTCACATAACTACTTTGCAATATTTTATATGACAATTTATATAAAATTTTATTTCATCACAATATTCGATTCACTATTTTTTTAGGCCTACGCAGAAAAACCATTCATCAATTCCTTTTCTGATTATGTCCATTCGAGAAAAAAAAAGATTATTTTTAAATACGTTTAAGTCCGAAAATCTGCACTTTTTATTGTAAACACAATTATCATCACAACAACCTATCTAACATATTATATCATCACCATAGGTTGCCTCATAAGGGAGATATTTGCCATAGTTGCCACGCTTGGCGGGTGGGTTGATAACCGCAATTTTTTTTTCAATATTTTTAGTTGTTGTTCGAGCTGCAGCCATAATTTTGCTGCAGCGTGGATCTACCACTTTTTGATTGTGTTTACTACACAAAAATATCATTAAAAATAAAATTTCACTGAAAGGAACTCCGTAACGGTTCCGCAACGATAAATTTACATTAAAACTTGTGGATGTAACAGATGTGCATTCAATTTTTGGAATCAACCGCGCCGAATTACTAAAATAATTTCCTATTTTACATAAATGTGCCAGTGGTAAATTGAAATGATTTATGACACCTATATTATGGTTTTAGGCGCGAATATAACGAAATTAAACAATATGATTTCTTAAATTTACGCGAACACTACACATTGAATAAAACAGTCATTCGAAATCCTAATAACACAATTGGTCACACTGTGTATAGAAAAAAGACCCATACCAACCGATATTTAAATCGTGAATCTCACCATCATCCTTCACAGTTAGCTACCGTGGGTAAATCTTTGTTTCAGAGAGCACGAGGGATCTGTGACAGAAAACATCTGGCCGCCGAACTTCAGCACGTCAAGCAAGTATTGCAAGACAACAAGCTTCGGGTCCCGCGCCTACGTCACAGTGACTGAGTGAAGCCGGCCACAGTCGAGCGTGTACCTGCTGTACTACCATATGTCAGAGGAGTCACAGATAAGGTTGGCTACATCTTGAAGCGAGCTTCTATTAAAACATACTACAAGCCGCCGAAGAAGATTAGTCAATTTTTACCATCCGTCAAGTGTAATATCCCTCTACAAGATGCAGAGTGTACAAGTTAGATTGTGAATGTGGTCTCTCTTAGAGAGAAAGAACATATAGCTGACGTGAAGCACCGACGCTCCGGGAAGTCTGCAGTCTGCGAACATGTTCAAGATCGTCCCCACCACATTCGTTTTGATAAACCACAAATTTTCGCAAAAGAACACCGATTCCTACCAAGGATGATACGCGAGGCTATTGAAATTAAAAAACATCCAAATTTCAATAGAGAAGATGGATGGGTGCTACCACCTGCTTGGGATCCTATAATTAACAAAATTAAACCCAAACCTAAGCATACCACTGCAAGACTTAATGATACTATAAGCTCGTTTTGCGTAAATCGGACCAAAAATTAATATTCAAAAACTGAAGGTAGCCGGACTAACTATGACATTGGGACGTCAAACATCTCAGTTCCCCCCGTGACCATGGTTGTTGTAAAGCACCCGAAACGTAGGGAATTAAAAATAAGTGAAAGTAGTGAAATAAACGCGATAAAATCCGTAAATTTAGTTTTATTCAATCGAAATTAAACAAAAATAATCACAGCTTTAGTACACTTATTATTGTTGCTATTATCATAGTTATCATTATTATAGCCCTTCGTGTGTTTACTGCTGAACAGTGGCCCAACGAATGTCACAAAGCATGTTTTATGCTACAATGACATGCAATATTTACCGTGTAGTGGCGGAGTTAGAATACTCACCACCCCATATCGTTTCGTGGGTGTCGTAAGAGGCAAATGGCAACAGAGTGCAACATAACAGGGAACGAGCAGCAGCGACTTACTAATAACTAAACAAATCAAAAACTATGACATTGAGACGTTGAACTCCTCAGTCCCCCCATGACCAAATATGCTGTTAAGCACTCGAAATGTCGAAAGATTAAATAAGCTAATATAAACAATAAGATCCGTAAAAACTAGTTTTGTATAAATGTGTATTAGTCCGCGTAAACGTAAAAAATCATTACCTACCATACGGTGTTAATGGGAGATTTCACCACAAAACTAGGCACAAGAGATTCTGAATTCCGAATAGGGCAACGGAATACAAGGGGTCATTAACTAATCGACTTCGTGGAGAAAGAGAAACTCCTCAATAGTAAATTATTTATTATTATTTATTATTTGTTGCATTGTGTGCACAAGGACGAACATCCAGACCCGGAACAACTACTTGTAGGCCATACAAATACTTGTTCCGTGCGGGATTCGAACCCGCGACCCCCAGCTGGCTGCGCTCATTGCTAAGCCACTGCGCCACGGAGTCGTCAAATCGAACTAGGTTAATATAATTGACTCTTGAATTTACCCTCATTGTGTTCGGATGAAAGGGCTAGAGCTGACAGTTTAAAAAGTAAAAAAAATAAAGTAGGAGCTCATACACGTTGCTGGGTGTGTCTCATTTCTGAGCGGGTTTTGGAGCAAGGAAATGTCGCTGGCACAATGCGTGCTGGTGGACTTCAAATATCTTCGATTTTTTTTCAGACATATGGACTTACGATGTTTTCCTTCACTGCCAAGTTCGTGGAAAATTAGCACTTGAATTTGGAATTAATAATTTCATTGAAGCCAGCGGAGAGCGAACCCGCGTTGCTCACGTACTATGAAGTTAACAGCGAGCGTTTAGCCAAAGCTACCTACCACGGCTCTAGCTTCTATAAAATATTTTCTAAGCTTTTACTATCACGAAGAAGTAATTTAGCGAATAAAACAATATTTTTCTTATAAGAAATTCAAAATTTAAGATATTCCTTTCATGCTTTACTATCATTGTCTGGATCAAAATTTTAATTAAATGAAATTTTCCCTATACATTCCATTTTGTTTGGAATGTTAACAACTTATAGATGTGGGTTGGCGAGCTCTAAATATTTTACAGACTTTTAATGGTTCATGAAATAATCAAGAAAATTATATCTAAACACATGATCCTTAGAACTTACGATACAGGAGGGAATTCTAGTGTTTTTTTTTATAGAAGAGGGGGCAAACGAGCATGTGGCTCACCTGATGTTAAGTGACTACCGCCGCCCATGATCAACCGCAACACCAGGGGAATTGCAGGTGCGTTGCCGGCCCTTTAGAAGGGAGTACGCTCGTTTCTTGAAGGTCCCCAGGTCGTATCGGTCCGGAAAAATCGCCGGTGGTAAATTATTCCACAGAGAGGTTGTACGCGGAAGAAAACTCCTTTTGGAACGTACAGTGGTGGACCGCCAAGCATTCAGATGGTGTGGATGGTATCGGGACGTTTGCCCGTAGTAAACACACACGCACGAGCAGCTATTCAACTTGCACATTATGAAATGGGCAGATCCAGGACAAATATTTCAAGGCTATACACTAACGTGTACTTAATGTAAATAATATAAACCAATTTTTACAGATTTTATCGATGTCAGTACTACAATCCATCTTTATATTGCCGAACTTGAACGCGATGTAAAACAGTTGGCCTTTATATGTCGACCAGTTTATCTTTTTTTACGAGTATAGGATAGGGTACCAAACGAGCACACAGTCCACCTGATCGTATGTGGTTGCTGTGTACCACAGACATCATCTTCCACCTAAACGCGTAAGTGGTTAGACGTGTCACACTAACGTTAAAATTCATTACTTAAAGTGCTAAATTAATATTGAGAATTCGAGCCAGTTACCAGGCGAACAGAAAATAAGGAGTGTTTAACAAAAGTGCTAAC
>CAJQZP010000418.1:0-30053 GCA_907164705.1 Parnassius apollo
AATATATGAAAATGGGCAAAATTAAGAGTACCCTTAACCGACGAGCATCTATGTGTAGGTATATGGATGTGGAGTAGGCAAGAGAGTGTGTCAGGATCGTGCCAAATGGAAGTCTTTAGTCTCTGCCTACCCTTTTGGGTGACAGGCGTGAGTGTTTATGATATATATATATATAATATGTATGTATGTACAACAATTACGAGCGAGCTATTGGCCCCTACCAGTAAATGGCTACTGTTGCCAATTTTAAATGTTGACGGCCGGAATTGTTACCACTGAGTTTGAAATAAAAGCCCTCACAACTTACAGGACTAAGCAGGACACAAGCATACACCCCTTGCTTATTAATAACTGCAATATTTTTCTATAAAACGAGCGAGAGAAATGATCATGCATTTATGCTGATGGTAAGAGGATACCCATAGACTGATACATTTATTCTAGAATAAGCATGAAAATGCTGATGAGATGACCCCTAAAAAATGAGATAAAAAGGAATGAATACCAATAAAAAGTAGTAGAAATAGTTAAAAGGGTGCTAATGACACAGATCCTAGGCAAAAAGGAGCTCTAGTCTCGTTAGCTGTACAAAGGACGATTAATGCATCTCGTCACGTTGGTAGTAGTATAATTAAAAAAATACTAGTTCCACTATAGCAAGACCAATCGTGAGTTGACGAAAACCCCCTTTTTCCAAAAGTGCTGACACCGTAGTTGATGAAAAATATATGTACGCGAACTATGACAATATATATATATATATATATATATATATAGTTATACGCGAGGTACGCGCACACAGGTGATCTGCGCGTGCTGCCACGCGTTACATCATCATCATCATCATTACAGCCCTTCACAAGTCCACTGCTGAACATAGGCCTCCCCCAAAGTATGCCACGCGTTGCATACTTTCCCGATTGTCGATCCTTGACGTATTTGTGTATATAAAAGTGTACACATACACATATTCAGCGCTCCTCCAAATTATTTTAATTTAGTGGTGTTACTTTGTTATTTTACTAATTGATTAATTCTCTGACCTAGACCGTTGTCTACACTTCTTGTATATTTATTCGTAATTTTCAGTACCCTTGACATCTTGACTGATTTTTAGCTTCCATTACCTTTTTCAGGAATATCGCCGGTGACCTAGAGTTCGAGTCGTTCGTATACATATATTTTTCATCAACTACGGTGTCGGCACTTTTGGAAAAAGGGGGTTTTCGTCAACTCACGATTGGTCTTGCTAAAGTGGAACTAGTATTTTTTTAATTATACTACTACCAACGTGACGAGATGCATTAATCGTCCTTTGTACAGCTAACGAGACTAGAGCTCCTTTTTGCCTAGGATCTGTATCATTAGCACCCTTTTAACTATTTCTACTACTTTTTATTGATATTCATTTCTTTTATCTCATTTTTTAGGGGTCATCTCATCAGCATTTTCATGCTTATTCTAGAATAAATGTATCAGTCTATGGGTATCCTCTTACCATCAGCATAAATGCATGATCATTTCTCTCGCTCATTTTATAGAAAAATATTGCAGTTATTAATAAGCAAGGGGTGTATGCTTGTGTCCTGCTTAGTCCTGTAAGTTGTGAGAGTTTTTATTTCAAACTCAGTGGTAACAATTCCGGCCGTCAACATTTAAAATTGGCAACAGTAGCCATTTACTGGTAGGGGCCAATAGCTCGCTCGTAATTGTTGTACATACATATATATATATATTATATATATATATATATATATATATATATATATATATATATATACATAAACACTCACGCCTGTCACCCAAAAGGGTAGGCAGAAACTAAAGACTTCCATTTGGCACGATCCTGACACCTCTCTTGCCTACTCCACATCCATATACCTACACATAGATGCTCGTCGGTTAAGGGTACTCTTAATTTTTCCCATTTTCATATATTGAAAATGAGCCGAATTAAGAGTAGCCTTTACCGAAATTAATTGATAAACAAACGGCGATATATCGCCAATTTGGTCTACAAACTTTCGTTTAATGTCGCCTCTACACGTTGGCCAACACAGTGGCGAATGGAGTGGCGAATATATTGGCCGAGAGTTGGTGACGGCGTCCACACGTTGGAAGGTCGTTCAGTTTACTTCGGTTCGGGCCAATGTGCGGTCGAATTTATAAGCACCGTGGCGCAGTGACTCAGCAATGAGTGGCTGCGCCGGGCGCCGCGGGTTTGATCCCGCACGGAAGAAGTATTTGTAGGTGCTACAAATAATTGTTTCGGATCCGTATGTGTGTCCTTGTGCAATTTATGTTTGTAAACTGCCTGCGCGATGCGGGAGAAAATCCTAGTGTGGGGTTAACGTTTTTATAAAAGAATTATAAAATAATAGTGGTTATTAATGGGGCTGTAAATAGATATACGATATACGATTTGCTTTATTTATTCTTTACATGCATCATAAACTGGAATAAATACCATTAATAAGAACTTAACTTATTTTAAAGTTAAAGGAGTTATAATCAATTAGTCTATGTTTTAAAATTGGGTTTTGATTTTAAAGTTTAGCAAAATATGTACTTGCATTTCTATCAGACATTTGATGTAAAAACACCTTATAATTTATTTGGTAATTTAATAATTTTTTGAGAAAGACAAAAACAATAGCAATAAATATAATTAACACTGACTTAATAATAGGTACTAATTATAACTTAGAACATAAATGAAAAACTCATGACGAGCAAAGTGGCTCAGGACCATGCTTTGCGGCAGTCTGTGGAGGAGGATGTTCAGTAGTGGACTTGTGAACAGCTGTAATGATGATGATGATTCGAAATCTTGCACTATAAAATTATAAGAAATCGACGTTTTTTCTATAGGATAGGGTGACAAACGAGCACACAGTTCACCTGATGGTAAGTGCTTACTGTGGCCCACAGACATCTACATCTATCCTCGATTAAGAATCAAAATGCAGATGCGTTGTCACCCGTGAGGACTAAGATGAAATGCCTCGTTTCCTTTAAAAAGGGTCTCTGGTTCTCTACACTCACTAAACGAAACACAGCATCATTAAGCTACTATTCACTCTGATATTCTGTGGGAGCGTGGTCCTTCCCCGGTCGAGCCGACCTTCGTGCTGCAACTATACTTCTAATATAATTGCATGGTTCTACCACGTATAAACGACGTGCTTCATTTTTTTTTCATTTTAAAATTGTTCTCGTAATAATCTGATTGTAAAAAAACGTTAATTTTTTTTGATAAATAGCTTATTGATTAAAACAAATGTTCAATAATAATTAAATCGCGCTAATTAAAGTAGTAGGAATGTTTAAAGTTGAAATTGGCACTAAAAGGCTGGCAATTGGAGCATCCACCCTACAAAGCTTGAATATAAATTTAAATCAGATGCGTGTAATCACTCTGGGAGCTTGAAGCAAACTAAACGCGGGGCCAACGTGTGGACGCGGCGACCAAACTCTGCCAACAATCCTTTGATCTTTTGTAAAAAATCGATACCACACGGATCTCGCGCCAACTTGCGGGCCATCGTTCCAATACATACCTATGAAGCCCAAACACCCCGTCTACACGTTGGCCAATGCTATTGGCCACTACATTCGCCACTGTGTTGGCCAACGTGTAGAGGCGCCGTAAGATGTCCCTTTCCGACTCTGCCAGTCGCAGAACATAAATTTGCTTTGTAATGGTTGTATTATTAAAAAACTTCATCGTAAAAGCTAACCATAAAAATAAAGCTTTCCTTTTCCTATATGTACAAACCGTTTCCATAATAAATATTTAGTATACCAACGTTGGTACCTCAAAAACTTCGTTTAAAACTCATCAACGATGCCGTACTACGGGACGCCATTCGCCCGTTCTTGACACAAAAGTAAACATTTTACGAGAGTTTTATGCTTGAAGTTCGACTATCATTTTGTTTCCAGATTTACTACTAAAATTTTACTTGAACTGCGGTGACCGGCACCAGGCGTTATGTTGAAAAATATAATAAATATCGATTGTAGAGTTCACAAGGGCATTTTTAATTAAAGAAAGTTTTCTTCTTATCGTGTTTTAGACATAAGTGCTACTCAGTTACAAAATGTATAATTCTAATCGTGAATAAGACTAAAACGTCTTTAATAGATATTGTTACGTGCTCAAGTCGACGGCATTAGCGCCATCTAGTCTCGAACCGAAGAACTAAACTTCTTGAAGTTTAAAACTCGAACTCTCGGTACCTTGCGCGTGTTTACTTGAACATTCTGGATATTTCTTTGCTAATTTATATAAATAGGCGCTGCAAGATGCGATGGAGGAAGTATTGGATTTGGCGAGACAAGCGAAGCTTCGGAGCGGAATAAAGTGAATTAGTGTGTTTAATTATTAGTGTTTTAACTTTAATTTGTGTAAAGTAAATTAAAGTGTTAATTTAGGTAATTTTATCGGCAATTTTTATTGTCACGAACCTCAAGCTCGTAACAATATTAAGCATTAATGTTCTTTTAATGTTCACATGTTGTATTGGGTGAAAAGAAATATATTTTTTATATAAGTAAGGGTGACGAACATCCACACAATCCACCGGATTGTATGGGGACGCTTTGGACTATAGACCCATTCATTTATGCTCGATTAAGTATCAAAAATAAAATCAAAAGTAAATGCGTTATCATCTCTAATGGCAAAGTTAGAATGCCTCGTTACCAGTTAAAAGTGTCTCCGGTTTTCTACTCTTGTCGTACGTTACACAGCACCATTAACCTGCTATTTTACGCTGGTATTCTGTAAACGCCCTGCTCGAACCTACCAATTCATTCTGCAACCATAATACGGCCACCGCATCATGAACCTTGAATGAACCGTGAACCACAGCATGACTCTACCACGTTTAAATACCTACATGTATCTTCAGTTTAAAATAAAAATGCAGATACCATTTTACCCTTGAAGACGAAGATGTATTTCTCCTGGCACTCATAATTTATTATACAAAACATGGCAGCATTATACTAACATTTTACTCTTGTATTCTGTCAAATATGCAAACTTTTGCTCTAAATGCCAAATTACCCTACATGCGGTGTATTCTGATAATAATTTATAAGCATGGTTTGAAAACTACTGCAAAATATCTATATCAATGTACCGAGCAAACTTCCTACAGATCGGTAACCAGCAGCATTACACATACACAGTATGATTTACTCCTGTACAGTAGGAGACCTTTTAACATAGGTACATAAATGGTATCGGACAAACCAAGAAAAATACGTGTGGCACTCGGTGACTGCCGCGGTAAAGCTATTGCATAGCATTTTTTATCAACTTATGCAATTATAATTATTTATTTATTTTATTTATGCAGTTAAGTCTTTGATATTAAATCAAGTTACACTTTTTGAGCGTGGTGACCGATAAGAAAACAATTTTTTTTCTCTTATTGAATAAATGAGAAGTTAATATTGTTTAAAATATTTTTAATATCTTACAATACATGTAGGTTATTCAGGAATTTTTATCATTGAGTTAGCAGCTAGTGTACACGCATACGTCTAGTCGCACGCACACAAACACCGTGCCGAAGTCTGCCGAACTGAAACGACTCTAACTCTAGGTCACCGTCGATATTCCTGAAAAAGGTAATGGAAGCTAAAAATCAATCAAGATGTCAAGGGTACTGAAAATTACGAATAAATATACAAGAAGTGTAGACAACGGTCTAGGTCAGAGAATTAATCAATTAGTAAAATAACAAAGTAACACCACTAAATTAAAATAATTTGGAGGAGCGCTGAATATGTGTATGTGTACACTTTTATATACACAAATACGTCAAGGATCGACAATCGGGAAAGTATGCAACGCGTGGCATACTTTGGGGGAGGCCTATGTTCAGCAGTGGACTTGTGAAGGGCTGTAATGATGATGATGATGCGCACCTGTGTGCGCGTACCTCGCGTATGACAAAAATATATATATATATATATGTATTTTAGTTTAAAAGCGCACATGTTGTTAGAGTGCTATATCGCCGTTTCATTAAAAGTAATATTCGTTACAGTTACATTTCTATCGAATATGGGTGACAAGCAAGCACACAGTCTACTAGATGATAAGTGGATGCTGTGGCCCCTACACATACACATCTACGTTTTTGTCCTTGATTTGAGAATCAAAATTCAGATGCGTTGACACCCCTGAGGACAAAGATGGAATACCACGTTTCAGTAAAAAGGATCTCCGCTCCCCTATATTCACTGTATGATACAGCGAATGTAGGGGAGCGGCTTTTTCACAATACCAGCGAAAAACGGCAGCTTTATGCTAAAAGTATTCTGAAAGTGCGTGGACTTACCCCGGTTGAGCCGAGCCAATCGTGCTGCAAGTAAAATGTAGCTACAGCATGGCTCTACCACCTACAAAACATCCGAAAAATATAATTGAATGTATTTCGGAAGTATGCATGAAGAACTACTTCCAAGTTAGGATTATCTATGTATGATATTAATAAATCCTCGATAGCAAGTTCCCAATCATTATACGGCGAAAGTTGCTAAGTACACTTACAAGGAATATACCTTTTTATTGTACCTACTAATCGTTTCCGACATGTTTTGTGGAGAAAAACAAAACGAAATACTTGAATTGAGATATTATTATGTTTTTTCACAACTTTATTCACAACTTCAAATAGGTAATTTATATACAAATGTTACCGTCTAAAGACATTGAAGAAATATCCTGTTTATTCATTAAATACGAGTATCCTTTTTCTTATTTTTACAATGTAATAATATTCATTTGAATGACTTATTGGTTTCCTGTTTTTAGAGAAATTTAATATGTAGATGAATACGAAAAAATGTCACTTATTATCCAATAATGTTTTAGTCCACATAGAACATGGAAGAGGCTTACAATGACACTGTACTTATTGGTTTTGTTTTTATTTTAAGAGCGAATTGATAATGATGATTCTTATTCTATTAATAGGTATACAGGGGTGATCCAATATATATTTTTAGAAAAATTCCACCCCTAAAGTTGGAAAAATATGGGATGAATTTTTAATGTAACTGTTTAACCAATATTGAAATGGTAATATATCTTAGTCCACTTACAATAGAATACCTGTTACGGATCGCCGTAACGCCGTTCGAAAAATGAATGAAACGCGTTGGTCTTGCTTAAATAGGAGGCAAGCGGCGGTGAGGAGGAACTTGTACTTTTTCTTGCTGTTTGTTGCCTTTTCGGTGGCTGGAGAGCGACTGCCGACCTTACCGGCCGGCCCGTTTTTCTACTATGTTATGTACTATGTTTCACTAGAAGTTTTCTTCCGCGTACGACGTCTCTGTGGAATAGATTACCAACGGCGATTTTCCGGACGGATACGACCTGCGGGTCTGAGGGCCGGCAACGCACCTGCACTTCCACTTGTGTTGCGGTATTATTCTTGTGCGGCGGTAGTCACTTAACATCAGGTGAACTGTATGCTCGTTTGCCCCTCTTCTATAAAAAAATATTTTACAACTGAAAAAAATCCCCGAAAAACATTATACTACAAAACCGCCGTAATTTTTTGTACATCTTCTCGGCTCAATAGCGTAGTGCCTAAGCTCTTGGCTGTTGCGCCATGGGCTTCAATCCCGCACAAAACAAGTGTATATGGCCTACTTACAATTATTCCGAGTCTGGAAGTCTGTCAGCTTTTAGTTTAACAAATTTAGTAATACGACTCTACAGCATAATAGAGAATAATGCGAACAAAATAACGTCGTTCTTATTAATTACGAGTACTAATTACTTCATAATTATAAAATGCTACAATTTTCGTTTTTGCAATTCCAGTTGGATTTGTCATACAAAGTATGACACAACTCTTATACTCAACACCTAGCTTTGCGGATATTACAACCTGGGACAGAACTTACTAGAAATTATACGTGTGTTGTATCAAGGTTTCTAGCCGAGGATGAAAAAACACGGCCCATGACAATTTTTGATAAGTATATTTTTTGTATATAATCTAGTTTTTATATGATTCATGCAGCTGTGTTAGGGTTGAACCACAAGTCAACTCGACTGAGGGAAAAACCCCGTTCTGAGAATACTAGCATGAAAGAACAATTTAATGCTGCTGTGTTACGTATGGTAAAGTCAATTTAGAAAGGAGTAGTAGAGCAATATTAGTTAATCCTTCGCGCGCGTCATGAGTTTTGCCGGACTTCACAACATCATCTCGAATTTTTTTTATTCCTCAGTCATGCAGGTTTCCTTTGGGGATTTGAGATATCTGGTACCATGGGACAGAGTTATATCCAAAGAAGTATTATTTATATTGTTTGATGGCTTATCGGTATGCTATAAAATTTATAGTTTATGTTTAAACCGTAAAATATCAATTTAAATATTGTAAGATTTTTATCAAATAAACAAAAAAAGAAACTGTATATTATTATGACAGATGAAGAAAGAAACAATATTATTACACAATTATAACCCAAAAACAGGAGGAAGCTTGTGCTTATCTGGGAGAAGTTCATAAAAATTTATTTAGGGTTTATATTTTTATTTGGTATAATAAAAACACTGAATGCTAGTCAAAATAACATTATAATTCAACGCAACCGTAATTAATCGTTGCCAAAAAGCCCATTGCTGGACGTGCTGCCTAAAGGACTGATTAGTGAAGTCCGCCACGTTTAATCCAATCTATGAAACGGTTTTGAGTGCTAGGACTCGTTTTCTGGCTAGGAGTCCACATGGTTAGGTGCTCACCTCTCAACTGCCAAATAGCTGCTCGTGAATTGCTGTGCTCCGATCTGAAGCCAGTTTAGTTACAGGCTGTGAGGCATTTCATTTTATGCTTGATATGTAGCCTTCTTTATTTGAAGTTATTTAGAGGTAACTGCAGTAGCCACCTTCTATTGGACTCTCACTCACTCAGAATCTTTTGCAAAACAGTCCACCTGACTGTTTTGCAAAAGATTCTGAGTAACCCACGTATACTGTCTATGTATAATTTAATATGTTTCCTTCTATTTTATCTTTTGATATATATTTATTGAATGATTGAAAAGCTCCCATCCTCCATTTTTGATGTCAAAGTGAAAAATGTAATTTTTATTCTTCATCGATGAAGGTTTTAGATATCTCTGGGATAAATTAAGTGATCACTTCCCGTCAGGACATTTAACATCTTTATTTATTGTTAAAATATTTTATATTTCTATATCGTACTGGTTGATGTCGTCAGAGAGCATTATAAGTTTGAAAGTTTAGTACCAATGAAGAAATTTTTTGAAACATTTGCGTTGTTATGGCAAAATAATTAGGCTTCTAGCGGTGTTTGTTGACCGCGTCAAGCGGTAAGTGGCCGCCACAATTTATAACTCTGTTAACACCGAGCCGGAAGCTTTGATCGAGCTACCACTACAATACCTCGCTAACATGACTTCGACGATGTTGCTTACATTGGGTACATCAAATTATGACTAGAATAAAACAGTGCGTCAGTAGCGACTATGTGGCAGATATGTAGAAAGTGGCTGACGTCGGCCACATATGTACAGGGAATCCACTTTTTATAGAATAAGAGTGCCAAACGAACACTCAGTCCACCACAGTGGCAAGTGGATACTGTGATCCATAGACATCTACATCTATCCTCATTAAAAGTTCAAAACGCAGATGCGTTGCCACCCATGAGGTCTAAGATGGAATGCCACATTTCCAGTAAAAAGGGTATTCAGTTCTTTACACACTAGGACGAAACACAGCAGCATTAAGCTGCTGTTTTCCGCTGTTATTCTATAAGAAGCGTGGAAGCGTGGACAGCGTGGTCCTTTTTCGGTCGAGCCAATCTATTCGTGCTACAACCACAATATGGCTGCATTTGGCTCTAACAAGCATGACAGAAGCATTTAAACTACTTATCACTGGCACTGGTGGCCGCTGGCGATGGCTGATTTTACCCAGCCTTAAAATCCAAAAGTACGTGCTTGCTTTAATTAATAAAACAGGTAAAACAAATATTAACGGAACATGCAATACTGATGCGAGACGAAGAGAAGCATGTCGTTTGTTAATTGAATACTAATGACCGTTTTGCTTACACTATGAAATCAATCAATACTCGATACGATCTGAATTTTGTCGGATAAAAATTACATAGAAAGCTATTAAACTTGCTTAGAATGTAAATTTTATTTTATTTGACTCGGGTCTACATTGTTACCGAATTCTCAAATTGTCGTAAAACTAAATATGGTAGTAATATATAAATTGCTTACTTGTATCGGGTATCATATTACTACAGTATACAGCAATAATGCCTATATAATATGGTGCATAAATTTAAATTATTTTATAAAAATTTACATAAATTTATGATCTTACCTGATAGACTTAATCTTACCTGAAGTCAAAATCTGGCCATCCTTTCAAATTTAAGTTCTTATAATGACATCATAAAATTACAACCCTTGCAGTTTATTTACCAACTTGGTATCAAGTAATTACGCTAACTGCGTTCCACTATCTCGGTTACTTCTTCCATTTAACAAGCGGTTGCTGTAATCCGCTTAATTTTAGATAAACTATCATCTTACTTTTGTACACGATAAGCACCAAAACTTTGTTGAGAAATAAATATTAAAAACGATTTATAAAAATTAAATTCGTTTACAAATCTAATTTAAAATTGATTCGGTGGTGACAATATTCGTCACTTCATCTTCTTATTTTGTTATCATTGAATGCGATTGAATATATTGTAAAAAGGGATAAAAAACCTTGAAGTTACTTTCCAAACCGTTCTTATTTTGCTTTTTAGGTTAATGCTCTTACCCATAGTTTAATTATTTTCATTATTAAATTAAAACACTATGTAACTTAACAGAACAACAATATGAAATTTAATAAGAGGATGCGTATCGGTCCGCATACATTTTGTACGCGGAACGATACGTGTCCTTCAAATAGGTTCACAAGCGTATATGTTACCGTACATTCTATCAAAAGTTCACTGCTAGACACATAACTTCGGCATAGATTGACAGAGGTGATATTTACTATAGTTGCCACGCTTTGCGATACATAAAAATATATTTCTTAATTTCATAATATATTTTCATTGATTTCCGATTGGAGCAGTTGTATAAACAACACTATATTCTTGATTCTTGTATCCACTACCCCATATCGATATAAAAATATATTTGCTTTTATTCAGGTGACATTTGCCACTACATGGTGAAGGTCCACAAGACTATCACCAAATTCGTTAAGCTTGAGACCACAGCCAAATGCTTAAGTCACAGCGCTACATTAATATAAAAACATTTAATCTAAAATAATTATTTTAAAACAATTTAAAAGTGAGCTCGAATGGATCTCACAAGGTTACGACAGATGAGAAAGAAAAAAATCTTGCAAATTTATATTTTATAATTTATATACATCTCCTCATAAGGGATGTCCTATGTCCAGCAGTGGACTTTCAGGTAGTAATGATGAAGAATAAAAATATTTTCTAATAAGAAACTTTATTAGGTAGTGTAGATATAATTTGATTTTGAATATCGATTTGATTTTACGTGTGTAAGATTTATTAAAGCTTTATTGCCCGTACTTGCATGATAACAGACTATCGAAGTCTATCAGAATCATTCCAAGTCTAAGTCATAATCGTTAAATTTGATATCGCCTGAGTACACAGTCGACTGACTTACAAGTCTCCTTTAGTCACGTTGATTTATTAATTCATACAAATATTTTTCGTATTCGTTGACTTTTAATTAATTTTATTCATCTTTTGACTTAAATATATTTTATTCGATAATAGCATTTAATCGAACACAAGGCTTTACTTTATTTTGAATAATTACAACAATATGTAAATGCTGTGGCCTACATCTATCCTCGAATGAGATTTAAAATATTACATATCAACCCGGAGTGCTAAATTACCAATGAAAAGGGTCTTCGGTTGTGGTTACTTACCATAGGGAACACAACATTATTGAACCACTATTTTAGCAGCAACTACTGCAGCCATTAACCAGTCCATTAAATTTTAGTAATTTAAACTGTCATACTAATGAACAAACAGTTTTTTATTATTATTATTTTTAATATTTCATTTTAACATATTCATATGATGATATATTTATTTCATTTTGGCTACCTCGTTGGTATATTGGTAATAAGCGCGACTGCTGATTTTGTGGTCCGGGGTTCGGATCCCGGGTCCGTTCAAAATCAGTTATTAAGTGTTGTTATCAAGAAATTCTCAGTAGTAATCTGGAGACAGGAAGTTGGCTATTTTTCACTCTCGCGCCTCGAAAAAAACGTAGGGCAGTTGACCCTGCGCCTTATTTGTCTCCAGTCTTGTCGGATTGCTGTTCCACCGGAATATGAGAGAGGGAATAGTGACTGCACCTGCACTGTGCACACACTTGGGTCCTATAACTTTGGTCTGACTGATTCTGTTGGACTGGGATCTTATGGCCACGAAAATTATTAATTACTGCTAATGAATTTATTAAGGTATTGGGAAGGGGCTCAATGACAATTTTATATAAAATGAGTATATATCGTTATTTGTACATTAAAATAAACTAAATAACTAACTTTTTCAGTGCCTGAAATAAGGTTCGACATGATTCAAGATCGACTAAATGATGGATATTTGAACATTATTTGCTCTGTTGAAGGAGTCTTTCAGAAGCCTGAACTCGTTATTTTAGTTGGTACCAGGTAATGATTTTAATTTTTTTCTAAGCTTATCGTCTTAAAATTAAAACACTAAAATGTGTCGTATGGTTGGGAATTAGTAAATTAAATCTATATCTAGAAATGCATTAATTATCCGCAATTTTTAAAGATCTTAATCAAGCTTTGAAAGAGTAAACTTGAAATGGGCTGTAATGATGATGATGACATAAAGGTTCCAACCCTCAAAGTTTTGTAATATTTTTGATTGCAAATTTATACTAATTGTGAATAAGTATTTATTAGTATTACTAGTTTTAAGTATATATAGCTATTATTATTTACTTAAATTATACTATAAATAATTCTAGGAAATTGAAGAAATTTTTTTAAATTAAGTTCCTACGTATTCGAATATAATGTACAGGCAGACTGGATGTATGTGACTGATATCTATATACGGTAATATGCATTAAATTTTACTAATTATTATTTTTATAGAATAAGAGTAACAAACGAGCACACAGTCCACCTTATGATAAAAGGATGCTGGTTGATGTCGTTTCCGTAAACATCAACATCTATCCTCGATTACAAATAATAATGCAGATGTGTTGTCTCCCCCGAGAACTAAGATAGGATGCTCCGTTTACAAAAAAAGTCTCCAGTTCTCTGCACATTACTATAAGAAACACAGCTACATTAAGCTGCTATTTTACGCTGGTATTCTGTGTGGACCATTCGTGCTACAACCATGATGTTACAGCTGCAGCATCGCTTTACAACCACAGAATATTTATCTAATATGTAGACACCTTTTTGTTAATAAGAATAAAAATCAAATTTAGTCTCATTAAAATAAGTTAAGCGATCCCTTAAATTAAGTCCCTTAGGTTTCTATGGTTATGGCAATTGATCACGAACGTCGACCATTTAATGTGCTACTGAACGTGTGAAATAGGGTTTGTACTTCGATCAATCATACGAAGGGTTTGTACCAATATGCCCCGCATACGACGTAACATCTAAGTCGCTTAACATCGCTTTCAAGCATAACCCTACACAACAACACGGTCTGATGAGTTTCATTTTGATCCTGCTAAACAAACGAACATTGTTTAAAACGTAATTACAATTATTTATCTAAAGTCACTTAACAAATAATGAACTTTATTTTTACGTTACTTAACACCTGATTTCACCTTCAAAATGGAGGCATAGCTGCTGCTTTATATACATTTTAAAATAAAAAGCTCTCGGCTGTAATTCCAATCTTTAAAATTTTGTTCCATGACTTTTTTTAAGCTCAATTATTTATTATCTATTTACTCTTTTGGAAATTCTGTTTTCTCAATGTAGCGTCTGGCGTTGCACATGCACATTGATTAAAACTACTTTTACGGATTTTATCGCGTTTTATTTATTTTATTTTTAATACCCGACATTTCGGGTGCTTTCCAGCACCCATGGTCCAGTCCCCCGTGACGTTGACGAATTCGAACGTTACGAGGCTTAGGAATTGCCTTAATCGAATGCTCATAGACTTTTATGGTGCTAAGTATCGCATTACAAATAATCGATCCTTTATCTCGTAAAATTCTGACAAATTTAATGGTTGAAAGAAATTTGGATAAATGCCACCTTACCGCGGATTATTTTTTGTTTGTATTGGGGTCTCTGTATTTTAATTCTGTTTCATAGGCAGTGAGCTTGTGTCAAGGAACGTACACCGAAGGCACTACTACGAAAGTTTTTTTTTAAATATAATAAGGGTGCCAAATGTGCACACAGTCTACCCGATGGTAAGTGGATGCTGTGACCCATAGACGTGTACATTTATCCTCGATTAAGAATCAAAATGTGGATGCGTGGTCACACCTGAGAACTAAGATGGAATACATCGTTTCCTTCCATGCAGCAAAGAGTATTACAAGCTTAAGTCCTTAGTAATAAAATCTTTACATACTGAAAAAGCCGCATACTTTCGCCACAGCATTAATAACAAAATTAATAATCCAAAAATCGCTTTTGAAAAATCTGTAAAGCACTGTATTACCTCCAAAACAAACCGTAGAATTTTTGTTTTTTCATCTCACATATATACATAGTTAAAATAAGGTTTCAAAATTCACCAAACTAAACTAAACTAACGCTATTTTACAGGCAAAATCCTCAATCAAGAACTTTGTGGGCCGGTACACGGCACTTACGAGTAATGTCATAAGAATCTACTCTTTACCGCCTACAGTAGAAATCCTGTGTGATATGCAAGTTCCCTTCGCAAATTATTTTAGCAGGAAAAGGGACATATTCTACGTAAAGTTAATAGTTAAGTTAATAGAATCTTAAATAATAAAGTACTATTGTCAGATACTTGAAATTACCGTTGACTACGCCTAAACTAAACTGATATTTTACGTAAAAACACTACTAAGTTTTCGGATCTGGATTTGTCAAGCTTATTTCTATGTTTTATTAACCAATTGGCTAACAGTGCAAGCGATGGTAAGTGGCTACTGCAGTCCACTTCAAGCAGGTGCTCTTAGCTAACAGTGCAAGCGATGGTAAGTGGCTACTGCAGTCCACTTCAAGCAGGTGCTCTTAGCTAACAGTGCAAGCGATGGTAAGTGGCTACTGCAGTCCACTTCAAGCAGGTGCTCTTAGCTAACAGTGCAAGCGATGGTAAGTGGCTACTGCAGTCCACTTCAAGCAGGTGCTCTTAGCTAACAGTGCAAGCGATGGTAAGTGGCTACTGCAGTCCACTTCAAGCAGGTGCTCTTAGCTAACAGTGCAAGCGATGGTAAGTGGCTACTGCAGTCCACTTCAAGCAGGTGCTCTTAGCTAACAGTGCAAGCGATGGTAAGTGGCTACTGCAGTCCACTTCAAGCAGGTGCTCTTAGCTAACAGTGCAAGCGATGGTAAGTGGCTACTGCAGTCCACTTCAAGCTGGTGCTCTTAGCTAACAGTGCAAGCGATGGTAAGTGGCTACTGCAGTCCACTTCAAGCAGGTGCTCTTAGCTAACAGTGCAAGCGATGGTAAGTGGCTACTGCAGTCCACTTCAAGCTGGTGCTCTTAGCTAACAGTGCAAGCGATGGTAAGTGGCTACTGCAGTCCACTTCAAGCAGGTGCTCTTAGCTAACAGTGCAAGCGATGGTAAGTGGCTACTGCAGTCCACTTCAAGCTGGTGCTCTTAGCTAACAGTGCAAGCGATGGTAAGTGGCTACTGCAGTCCACTTCAAGCAGGTGCTCTTAGCTAACAGTGCAAGCGATGGTTAGTAGCTAGTTCAGTTCACGTCAAGCTGGTGCTCTTAGCTAACAGTGCAAGCGATGGTAAGTGGCTACTGCAGTCCACTTCAAGCAGGTGCTCTTAGCTAACAGTGCAAGCGATGGTAAGTGGCTACTGCAGTCCACTTCAAGCAGGTGCTCTTAGCTAACAGTGCAAGCGATGGTAAGTGGCTACTGCAGTCCACTTCAAGCAGGTGCTCTTAGCTAACAGTGCAAGCGATGGTAAGTGGCTACTGCAGTCCACTTCAAGCAGGTGCTCTTAGCTAACAGTGCAAGCGATGGTAAGTGGCTACTGCAGTCCACTTCAAGCAGGTGCTCTTAGCTAACAGTGCAAGCGATGGTAAGTGGCTACTGCAGTCCACTTCAAGCAGGTGCTCTTAGCTAACAGTGCAAGCGATGGTAAGTGGCTACTGCAGTCCACTTCAAGCAGATGCTCTTAGCTAACAGTGCAAGCGATGGTAAGTGGCTACTGCAGTCCACTTCAAGCAGGTGCTCTTAGATAACAGTGCAAGCGATGGTAAGTGGCTACTGCAGTCCACTTCAAGCAGGTGCTCTTAGCTAACAGTGCAAGCGATGGTAAGTGGCTACTGCAGTCCACTTCAAGCAGGTGCTCTTAGCTAACAGTGCAAGCGATGGTAAGTGGCTACTGCAGTCCACTTCAAGCAGGTGCTCTTAGCTAACAGTGCAAGCGATGGTAAGTGGCTACTGCAGTCCACTTCAAGCAGGTGCTCTTAGCTAACAGTGCAAGCGATGGTGAGTGGCTACTGCAGTCCACTTCAAGCAGGTGCTCTTAGCTAACAGTGCAAGCGATGGTAAGTGGCTACTGCAGTCCACTTCAAGCAGGTGCTCTTAGCTAACAGTGCAAGCGATGGTAAGTGGCTACTGCAGTCCACTTCAAGCAGGTGCTCTTAGCTAACAGTGCAAGCGATGGTAAGTGGCTACTGCAGTCCACTTCAAGCAGGTGCTCTTAGCTTACAGTGCAAGCGATGGTAAGTGGCTACTGCAGTCCACTTCAAGCAGGTGCTCTTAGCTAACAGTGCAAGCGATGGTAAGTGGTTACTGCAGTCCACTTCAAGCAGGTGCTCTTAGCTAACAGTGCAAGCGATGGTAAGTGGCTACTGCAGTCCACTTCAAGCAGGTGCTCTTAGCTAACAGTGCAAGCGATGGTAAGTGGCTACTGCAGTCCACTTCAAGCAGGTGCTCTTAGCTAACAGTGCAAGCGATGGTAAGTGGCTACTGCAGTCCACTTCAAGCAGGTGCTCTTAGCTAACAGTGCAAGCGATGGTAAGTGGCTACTGCAGTCCACTTCAAGCAGGTGCTCTTAGCTAACAGTGCAAGCGATGGTAAGTGGCTACTGCAGTCCACTTCAAGCAGGTGCTCTTAGCTAACAGTGCAAGCGATGGTAAGTGGCTACTGCAGTCCACTTCAAGCAGGTGCTCTTAGCTAACAGTGCAAGCGATGGTAAGTGGCTACTGCAGTCCACTTCAAGCAGATGCTCTTAGCAAACAGTGCAAGCGATGGTAAGTGGCAACTGCACTCCACTTCAAGCAGGTGCTCTTAGCTAACAGTGCAAGCGATGATAAGTGGCTACTGCAGTCCACTTCAAGCAGGTGCTCTTAGCTAACAGTGCAAGCGATGGTAAGTGGCTACTGCAGTCCACTTCAAGCAGGTGCTCTTAGCTAACAGTGCAAGCGATGGTAAGTGGCTACTGCAGTCCACTTCAAGCAGGTGCTCTTAGCTAACAGTGCAAGCGATGGTAAGTGGCTACTGCAGTCCACTTCAAGCAGGTGCTCTTAGCTAACAGTGCAAGCGATGGTAAGTGGCTACTGCAGTCCACTTCAAGCAGGTGCTCTTAGCTAACAGTGCAAGCGATGGTAAGTGGCTACTGCAGTCCACTTCAAGCAGGTGCTCTTAGCTAACAGTGCAAGCGATGGTAAGTGGCTACTGCAGTCCACTTCAAGCAGGTGCTCTTAGCTAACAGTGCAAGCGATGGTAAGTGGCTACTGCAGTCCACTTCAAGCAGGTGCTCTTAGCTAACAGTGCAAGCGATGGTAAGTGGCTACTGCAGTCCACTTCAAGCAGGTGCTCTTAGCTAACAGTGCAAGCGATGGTAAGTGGCTACTGCACTGCAGTCCACTTCAAGCAGGTGCTCTTAGCTAACAGTGCAAGCGATGGTAAGTGGCTACTGCAGTCCACTTCAAGCAGGTGCTCTTAGCTAACAGTGCAAGCGATGGTAAGTGGCTACTGCAGTCCACTTCAAGCAGGTGCTCTTAGCTAACAGTGCAAGCGATGGTAAGTGGCTACTGCAGTCCACTTCAAGCAGGTGCTCTTAGCTAACAGTGCAAGCGATGGTAAGTGGCTACTGCAGTCCACTTCAAGCAGGTGCTCTTAGCTAACAGTGCAAGCGATGGTAAGTGGCTACTGCAGTCCACTTCAAGCAGGTGCTCTTAGCTTACAGTGCAAGCGATGGTAAGTGGCTACTGCAGTCCACTTCAAGCAGGTGCTCTTAGCTAACAGTGCAAGCGATGGTAAGTGGTTACTGCAGTCCACTTCAAGCAGGTGCTCTTAGCTAACAGTGCAAGCGATGGTAAGTGGCTACTGCAGTCCACTTCAAGCAGGTGCTCTTAGCTAACAGTGCAAGCGATGGTAAGTGGCTACTGCAGTCCACTTCAAGCAGGTGCTCTTAGCTAACAGTGCAAGCGATGGTAAGTGGCTACTGCAGTCCACTTCAAGCAGGTGCTCTTAGCTAACAGTGCAAGCGATGGTAAGTGGCTACTGCAGTCCACTTCAAGCAGGTGCTCTTAGCTAACAGTGCAAGCGATGGTAAGTGGCTACTGCAGTCCACTTCAAGCTTAGTGCTCTTAGCTAACAGTGCAAGCGATGGTAAGTGGCTACTGCAGTCCACTTCAAGCAGGTGCTCTTAGCTAACAGTGCAAGCGATGGTAAGTGGCTACTGCAGTCCACTCCAAGCAGGTGCTCTTAGCTAACAGTGCAAGCGATGGTAAGTGGCTACTGCAGTCCACTTCAAGCAGGTGCTCTTAGCTAACAGTGCAAGCGATGGTAAGTGGCTACTGCAGTCCACTTCAAGCAGGTGCTCTTAGCTAACAGTGCAAGCGATGGTAAGTGGCTACTGCAGCACAAGTCCACTTCAAGCAGGTGCTCTTAGCTAACAGTGCAAGCGATGGTAAGTGGTTACTGCAGTCCACTTCAAGCAGGTGCTCTTAGCTAACAGTGCAAGCGATGGTAAGTGGCTACTGCAGTCCACTTCAAGCAGGTGCTCTTAGCTAACAGTGCAAGCGATGGTAAGTGGCTACTGCAGTCCACTTCAAGCAGGTGCTCTTAGCTAACAGTGCAAGCGATGGTAAGTGGCTACTGCAGTCCACTTCAAGCAGGTGCTCTTAGCTAACAGTGCAAGCGATGGTAAGTGGTTACTGCAGTTCAATTCAAGCAGGTGCTCTTAGCTAACAGTGCAAGCGATGGTAAGTGGTTACTGCAGTCCACTTCAAGCAGGTGCTCTTAGCTAACAGTGCAAGCGATGGTAAGTGGCAACTGCACTCCACTTCAAGCAGGTGCTCTTAGCTAACAGTGCAAGCGATGGTAAGTGGCTACTGCAGTCCACTTCAAGCAGGTGCTCTTAGCTAACAGTGCAAGCGATGGTAAGTGGCTACTGCAGTCCACTTCAAGCAGGTGCTCTTAGCCAACAGTGCAAGCGATGGTAAGTGGCTACTGCAGTCCACTTCAAGCAGGTGCTCTTAGCTAACAGTGCAAGCGATGGTTAGTGGTTACTGCAGTCCACTTCAAGCAGGTGCTCTTAGCTAACAGTGCAAGCGATGGTAAGTGGCAACTGCACTCCACTTCAAGCAGGTGCTCTTAGCTAACAGTGCAAGCGGTGGTAAGTGGCTACTGCAGTCCACTTCAAGCAGGTGCTCTTAGCTAACAGTGCAAGCGATGGTAAGTGGCAACTGCAGTCCACTTCAAGCAGGTGCTCTTAGCTAACAGTGCAAGCGATGGTAAGTGGCTACTGCAGTCCACTTCAAGCAGGTGCTCTTAGCTAACAGTGCAAGCGATGGTAAGTGGCTACTGCAGTCCACTTCAAGCAGGTGCTCTTAGCTAACAGTGCAAGCGATGGTAAGTGGCTACTGCAGTCCACTTCAAGCAGGTGCTCTTAGCTAACAGTGCAAGCGATGGTAAGTGGCTACTGCAGTCCACTTCAAGCAGGTGCTCTTAGCTAACAGTGCAAGCGATGGTAAGTGGTTACTGCAGTCCACTTCAAGCAGGTGCTCTTAGCTAACAGTGCAAGCGATGGTAAGTGGCTACTGCAGTCCACTTCAAGCAGGTGCTCTTAGCTAACAGTGCAAGCGATGGTAAGTGGCTACTGCAGTCCACTTCAAGCAGGTGCTCTTAGCTAACAGTGCAAGCGATGGTAAGTGGCTACTGCAGTCCACTTCAAGCAGGTGCTCTTAGCTAACAGTGCAAGCGACGGTAAGTGGCTACTGCAGTCCACTTCAAGCAGGTGCTCTTAGCTAACAGTGCAAGCGATGGTAAGTGGTTACTGCAGTCCACTTCAAGCAGGTGCTCTTAGCTAACAGTGCAAGCGATGGTAAGTGGCTACTGCAGTCCACTTCAAGCTGGTGCTCTTAGCTAACAGTGCAAGCGATGGTAAGTGGTTCCTGCTGTCCACTTCAAGCAGGTGCTCTTAGCTAACAGTGCAGGCGATGGTAAGTGGCTACTGCAGTCCACTTCAAGCAGGTGCTCTTAGCTAACAGTGCAAGCGATGGTAAGTGGCTACTGCAGTCCACTTCAAGCAGGTGCTCTTAGCTAACAGTGCAAGCGATGGTAAGTGGCTACTGCAGTCCACTTCAAGCAGGTGCTCTTAGCTAACAGTGCAAGCGATGGTAAGTGGCTACTGCAGTCCAATTCAAGCAGGTGCTCTTAGCTAACAGTGCAAGCGATGGTAAGTGGTTACTGCAGTCCACTTCAAGCAGGTGCTCTTAGCTAACAGTGCAAGCGATGGTAAGTGGCAACTGCAGTCCACTTCAAGCAGGTGCTCTTAGCTAACAGTGCAAGCGATGGTAAGTGGCTACTGCAGTCCACTTCAAGCAGGTGCTCTTAGCTAACAGTGCAAGCGATGGTAAGTGGCAACTGCAGTCCACTTCAAGCAGGTGCTCTTAGCTAACAGTGCAAGCGATGGTAAGTGGCAACTGCACTCCACTTCAAGCAGGTGCTCTTAGCTAACAGTGCAAGCGATGGTAAGTGGTTACTGCAGTCCACTTCAAGCAGGTGCTCTTAGCTAACAGTGCAAGCGATGGTAAGTGGCAACTGCAGTCCACTTCAAGCAGGTGCTCTTAGCTAACAGTGCAAGCGATGGTAAGTGGTTCCTGCAGTCCACTTCAAGCAGGTGCTCTTAGCTAACAGTGCAAGCGATGGTAAGTGGCTACTGCAGTCCACTTCAAGCAGGTGCTCTTAGCTAACAGTGCAAGCGATGGTAAGTGGCTACTGCAGTCCACATCAAGCAGGTGCTCTTAGCTAACAGTGCAAGCGATGGTAAGTGGCTACTGCAGTCCACTTCAAGCAGGTGCTCTTAGCTAACAGTGCATGCGATGGTAAGTGGCTACTGCAGTCCACTTCAAGCAGGTGCTCTTAGCTAACAGTGCAAGCGATGGTAAGTGGCTACTGCAGTCCACTTCAAGCAGGTGCTCTTAGCTAACAGTGCATGCGATGGTAAGTGGCTACTGCAGTCCACTTCAAGCAGGTGCTCTTAGCTAACAGTGCAAGCGATGGTTAGTGGCTACTGCAGTCCACCTCAAGCAGGTGCTCTTAGCTAACAGTGCAAGCGATGGTAAGTGGCTACTGCAGTCCACTTCAAGCAGGTGCTCTTAGCTAACAGTGCAAGCGATGGTAAGTGGCTACTGCGGTCCACCTCAAGCAGGTGCTCTTAGCTAACAGTGCAAGCGATGGTAAGTGGCTACTGCAGTCCACTTCAAGCAGGTGCTCTTAGCTAACAGTGCAAGCGATGGTAAGTGGCTACTGCAGTCCACTTCAAGCAGGTGCTCTTAGCTAACAGTGCAAGCGATGGTAAGTGGCTACTGCAGTCCACTTCA
Organism: Parnassius apollo; assembly: GCA_907164705.1. Lineage (NCBI taxonomy): Eukaryota > Metazoa > Arthropoda > Insecta > Lepidoptera > Papilionidae > Parnassius > Parnassius apollo. The sequence continues at coordinate 22,106 of CAJQZP010000418.1, forward strand.
AGCAGGTGCTCTTAGCTAACAGTGCAAGCGATGGTAAGTGGCTACTGCAGTCCACTTCAAGCAGGTGCTCTTAGCTAACAGTGCAAGCGATGGTAAGTGGCTACTGCAGTCCACTTCAAGCAGGTGCTCTTAGCTAACAGTGCAAGCGATGGTAAGTGGCTACTGCAGTCCACTTCAAGCAGGTGCTCTTAGCTAACAGTGCAAGCGATGGTAAGTGGCTACTGCAGTCCACTTCAAGCAGGTGCTCTTAGCTAACAGTGCAAGCGATGGTAAGTGGCTACTGCAGTCCACTTCAAGCAGGTGCTCTTAGCTAACAGTGCAAGCGATGGTAAGTGGCTACTGCGGTCCACTTCAAGCAGGTGCTCTTAGCTAACAGTGCAAGCGATGGTAAGTGGCTACTGCGAGTCCACCTCAAGCAGGTGCTCTTAGCTAACAGTGCAAGCGATGGTAAGTGGCTACTGCAGTCCACCTCAAGCAGGTGCTCTTAGCTAACAGTGCAAGCGATGGTAAGTGGCTACTGCAGTCCACTTCAAGCAGGTGCTCTTAGCTAACAGTGCAAGCGATGGTAAGTGGCTACTGCAGTCCACTTCAAGCAGGTGCTCTTAGCTAACAGTGCATGCGATGGTAAGTGGCTACTGCAGTCCACTTCAAGCAGGTGCTCTTAGCTAACAGTGCAAGCGATGGTAAGTGGCTACTGCAGTCCACTTCAAGCAGGTGCTCTTAGCTAACAGTGCAAGCGATGGTAAGTGGCTACTGCGGTCCACTTCAAGCAGGTGCTCTTAGCTAACAGTGCAAGCGATGGTAAGTGGCTACTGCAGTCCACCTCAAGCAGGTGCTCTTAGCTAACAGTGCAAGCGATGGTAAGTGGCTACTGCAGTCCACTTCAAGCAGGTGCTCTTAGCTAACTGTGCAAGCGATGGTAAGTGGCTACTGCGGTCCACCTCAAGCAGGTGCTCTTAGCTAACAGTGCAAGCGATGGTAAGTGGCTACTGCAGTCCACTTCAAGCAGGTGCTCTTAGCTAACAGTGCAAGCGATGGTAAGTGGCTACTGCAGTCCACTTCAAGCAGGTGCTCTTAGCTAACAGTGCAAGCGATGGTAAGTGGCTACTGCAGTCCACTTCAAGCAGGTGCTCTTAGCTAACAGTGCAAGCGATGGTAAGTGGCTACTGCAGTCCACTTCAAGCAGGTGCTCTTAGCTAACAGTGCAAGCGATGGTAAGTGGCTACTGCAGTCCACTTCAAGCAGGTGCTCTTAGCTAACAGTGCAAGCGATGGTAAGTGGCTACTGCGGTCCACTTCAAGCAGGTGCTCTTAGCTAACAGTGCAAGCGATGGTAAGTGGCTACTGCGGTCCACCTCAAGCAGGTGCTCTTAGCTAACAGTGCAAGCGATGGTAAGTGGCTACTGCAGTCCACCTCAAGCAGGTGCTCTTAGCTAACAGTGCAAGCGATGGTAAGTGGCTACTGCAGTCCACTTCAAGCAGGTGCTCTTAGCTAACAGTGCAAGCGATGGTAAGTGGCAACTGCAGTCCACTTCAAGCAGGTGCTCTTAGCTAACAGTGCAAGCGATGGTAAGTGGCTACTGCAGTCCACTTCAAGCAGGTGCTCTTAGCTAACAGTGCAAGCGATGGTAAGTGGCTACTGCAGTCCACTTCAAGCAGGTGCTCTTAGCTAACAGTGCAAGCGATGGTAAGTGGCTACTGCAGTCCACATCAAGCAGGTGCTCTTAGCTAACAGTGCAAGCGATGGTAAGTGGCTACTGCAGTCCACTTCAAGCAGGTGCTCTTAGCTAACAGTGCAAGCGATGGTAAGTGGCTACTGCGGTCCACCTCAAGCAGGTGCTCTTAGCTAACAGTGCATGCGATGGTAAGTGGCTACTGCAGTCCACTTCAAGCAGGTGCTCTTAGCTAACAGTGCAAGCGATGGTAAGTGGCTACTGCAGTCCACTTCAAGCAGGTGCTCTTAGCTAACAGTGCAAGCGATGGTAAGTGGCTACTGCGGTCCACCTCAAGCAGGTGCTCTTAGCTAACAGTGCAAGCGATGGTAAGTGGCTACTGCAGTCCACTTCAAGCAGGTGCTCTTAGCTAACAGTGCAAGCGATGGTAAGTGGCTACTGCAGTCCACTTCAAGCAAGTGCTCTTAGCTAACAGTGCAAGCGATGGTAAGTGGCTACTGCAGTCCACCTCAAGCAGGTGCTCTTAGCTAACAGTGCAAGCGATGGTAAGTGGCTACTGCAGTCCACTTCAAGCAGGTGCTCTTAGCTAACAGTGCAAGCGATGGTAAGTGGCTACTGCAGTCCACCTCAAGCAGGTGCTCTTAGCTAACAGTGCAAGCGATGGTAAGTGGCTACTGCAGTCCACTTCAAGCAGGTGCTCTTAGCTAACAGTGCAAGCGATGGTAAGTGGCTACTGCAGTCCACTTCAAGCAGGTGCTCTTAGCTAACAGTGCAAGCGATGGTAAGTGGCTACTGCAGTCCACTTCAAGCAGGTGCTCTTAGCTAACAGTGCAAGCGATGGTAAGTGGCTACTGCAGTCCACTTCAAGCAGGTGCTCTTAGCTAACAGTGCAAGCGATGGTAAGTGGATACTGCAGTCCACTTCAAGCAGGTGCTCTTAGCTAACAGTGCAAGCGATGGTGAGTGGCTACTGCAGTCCACTTCAAGCAGGTGCTCTTAGCTAACAGTGCAAGCGATGGTAAGTGGCTACTGCGGTCCACTTCAAGCAGGTGCTCTTAGCAGTCACTTCTGAGTAAAGTTGCAGCCTATAATATGTTTCACTGCTCACTGCTGAACAACACAAGCCTCGTGTCATTTGTGGGGGTTATGGGGTATTATGTTCATAAACAGCGTTTTTGTGTTTTGTATTGTGTTTAGAATTAACACAATTTTATGTTTAGTGTTGAGTTTGTGTTATTTTAAAACAATATTAAAATATTAAGTAGCACGTAACACGCAACGGATAGCGTCCATCGTTCTCTTTATTTTTTTGTGGAGTTTCTTCTTGGCAAGTATGTTTATGCATACTTACCAAGAAGAAATTCATTACAGCAAAAGTTAAAAAATGAATTTGTAGTCGCAAGCGGTAACATGCCGCGCTACTCCAATGCGTCTTTACAAGACTCTACTGTTTATGATTAACTTTTATTTTTAGATCCACCATGGACGCCACCAGATACATCGAACTCATCACAAATGTCTCCTGACAAAGGTGATTATCAATTACCTCTTTTACATTAAATAACGATTATTTATATTACAACTAATTTATTTATTCAACAATTTTATTAGATTTTTTGGAATAAAACTAATTTTACAGGTTTTATCACATTTAATTTTAAGTTTTTTTAATCCCGAAGTTTTGGGAACTATACAGTAACTATGGTTACGGGGGATGAGGTGTTAACGTTCTGACGGCGTGGTTAACGAAACCTAAATTTAGCTTTAAATAACGACACGTTGGGAAACCTGTAAGCTCTGACAGCGCGCGACATGTTATACTCCCGTTCGCTCGGGGCCGTAATGGCGGGAAAATTTGAAAATTAGCAAATTTTTTTGCTATATTGCAAATTTTGCTATATTTTCACTTTGAGACAATATTTATGGATAAAACTTACAGGAATTCTTGTTGAATGTATAAACTATCGAATAAAATTATTTTTGGTTGCTAGAAATTGTAATAAAATACGTAAATTACCCTGTATAGCTGTATAGTGGTATGTACTTCAATTTTAGTGACAAAATTACTACTAATTTGAATTCTACACTTTTGTTTTTAGAGAAATTTATATGAAAATGTTTGGAAATATGTATATTTTTATGTTTTATGTGTTTCCATTCGTTAATCGTACCAAAATATTAAAATATAAAGAAATTAAAAAAAATAAAATAATAATATTTTATCTGTGTGACATTTAGAACAATATTTCTAAAATAGTTTTGTGTGAATTTGAAATAAATACAACGTCAAGTTATTTTAAATATGTAAGAAAACTATTTTTACTTACATTTTACACTAAAAATAAATAAGAATTTGAAAAATAACACATTTATGACCCAGCCGCCATAATGGGCCTTCCAGATTTTGAAGCACTTTTGGCAATTTACTTTTCACTATTTATACCACAAATTATATATATATATATATATATATATATATATATATATATATATATATATATATATATATATATATGTTCACTATATTACAAGGAATATAAAAAAGTATAATACTTTCGTTTTTAGTCCAGACACAAATATAAAATTCTATAAAAAAGACGGAGCACCTTCATCAAAACGGCACGTGGAACGCCGAAAGTTCAGAGTGATTTCTTTTTTTTTTTTCTAAGAAACATTGCCAGGTTATGGTTTAAAATAAAAGAGCATATCTTTGTCTTTGATACTATTATCTATTGCATAGTGTCTTTGGTTTTGTTTAAAACGAAAAAATAGTTTTTTCATAGGTACACATGTTTACATAATTCTGATCAAATTAAATCACTGCTTGGCGGACGTACGGTAGGTATTGTACGATCAAAAGTGCGCATGACTTGGCTTACAGGAAAAGTTAAAATTAGTTTTGTTTCATGAGTAGTATTCGCGTAAATATAAAAATCTTTGTCCGAGCTTTTGTTCAGCGAGGAGTTCTATCACATTATAACGTAAATGTCGTCTTTTGTAATTTCTGCTTTATCAACACGGGATATTTTCAGTTTCTTAAAATTTTTCTTTTTTATATTTATTGAAAACTGACTCACAAAGATTATCGAAATTAACTGAATAACGAAATTAGTTAAAATTAAATTTATTTATGCAATTGAAAAATAGCGAAAAAAAATTAAAGATTGAAAATAATTCTTCGCCAAGAAAAAGTATTCACAATTAAAGTGCACCGTTCATTAAAATTATTTTTATTTGCAGGATATGGCCGTTTTCGCCACTCCAATATCGATTATAGTATCAAAAATGATGTGTTATATATTGCAATCTAGATGAAATTATGAAATAAAGAGCCATGTAATTAGTATAAAGTGTCAATCTTAAAATTGCACGTCAATATTGATTAAGTGTTTCTAACCAATTATAAATTGGTTTATGTTGAACTCAAATATAAAAAATAATATATTTCATATATTCCTTCAATAGACGTAAATGTGATTTAAGATAAATAATACTTGAAAGATATATACTTGTTAAATAATATTAACTATTATATTATTATCTAGTCATAATGAATAAATAAAAATATTTGAATATAATGCGTATTTTTTATTCAACTCTGTCTACGCCAAGCTGAAAACGCTTGTGCTAGAAATAAAGGGGAAAGGGGCTTAGTAATAGTAGTTTGGTCACCCACTGCGAACTTAGGGGATCAAAGACGTTTGATCCATGGAGAAGCACTGGCACGAGGTGGCTGCTCTACATATACTTGCTGAGTGTCTCCATGTGCGTAGGTGGAGTAGAAGCGTACCTACGCACATTCTGGCCAGGCCGCACCGCTGATGCAACTACAGAGGGCAGTGTCAAACCACCCTTCGCGGTCAAACGTTAGCATATGCAGCAGATCCATTTTCTGCTCCCGTGGCCTCCACGTATCGGACTAGACGTCCGTTGCGCAAGTGCGGTGCTGTGTAAGAAACGGAAAGACACAGGTGTCTTATAAAAGTAGGGGGGAAGAGCTATACAGCTTTATTTAATGATGGTGAAATTTCCTGGAGTATAAGAGAGACTTAGCAAAAAATGTTCTTCTCCCGTCGCAAGATGGATTTTCCATCATCATTCGTCATCATTACAGCCCTTCACAAGTCCACTGCCGAACATAGGCCTCCCCCAAGTAATGCCACAAAGCACGGTCCTGAGCCACCATTTTCCATAATCATATGTATGTATGTAATCACTTTATATAAGTTTGTTTGGGTAGCTCACTAAGGTCAAAAAAAGCAAAATATAAATGTAAAAATAGCAACCTCATCTGCACGCAATACATTTTGGTGATTGGAACAGTATTAGCAGTGGGATGCTTTCGGCTCCGATTTTAAATCATTCCAGGCGGAATGAATTGATCAACCCAGCACGAGATGATATTAGGCCAGATTAAGCCATGCAGATTTTTTTAATTTAAAAAAAAAAGAATAATAACAATGCTATACAACATTACTAATATACCCCTTAACCGCTCGTGGTAAGCTTAAATTGCTTGTGTTACGAGTGGTTCACGCCAGTAGTCGAATGGCGGATTCAAACCCACGACCTTTTTGAGTTCGCGGTCCGCACCCTTTTTTTTTTTTTATGCGGATGGAAAATCATCTAATGACCCCCTTTCGCTCTGGGTGGAGCGTAAGGGAGTGTCAGACTTTTACTGACTAAAAACCATCCGTGTTCCTTCAGTGCCCTTACGTTCCGGAGCCGCGGTATCTCTTTCGAACAGCCCGCAGCCCCGGCAGGCGTCGGCCCTTGCGGGCCCCTTCACGCTGCTGACAGCTCTTTGAGGCGCGCGTGGAACAAAACGCGCCGTCGACACGGCCTGTCGTCATTAGACGGACCGACGACGAGCTACCCATTGCTCGCCGTCCGCAGGCCCGCGCCTACGGTGGCCGGGGGCCACGACGTAGCCCCCGACGCCCGGGGCGTCTCCCGCGGCGGCCGGGGAGGAAAGCTGCTGCTCTCTCCTTCTCCCGCTCCGCCACCTCCTCCGCTAGCATCACTGCTTCGCAGAAGGTGGTGACGGCATCCCATTCCGTCTCGCTCCGGACCATGGCTTCGACCAGGGCCGGACGCGAGGTCGCCGCCGCCTATCGCCGCTACGAGGACACGGCGGTGCTCCGCCCAAGCAGGGCACACCTCCACGGTGTGTTCCACCGTGTCCTCCGGTCCATCCTCGCAGTGGGAGCACCCGGGCGTTTCCTCCCGCCCGATTCGGTGCAGGAACCTCCCAAACACACCGTGTCCGGTGAGGACCTGCGTCAGGCGGAAGGTGAGGATGCCGTGGCGTCTCTCAAGCCACTCCTCAAAGAGGGGTCTTATCGCCGCTATAGTGGCGTGCCCAGCGGTCCGCGCCCTGCCATTAGGCTACTGTCGCTTCGTGTTCCTAGTTGATGACCCGAGACAATGCAAGCTTCGCTTTACTCTCCCTTTAATACATACTGGCAAAAAACTTACCGTATACCTTGATTGTCCTCCGAAAACTCCTTGTAAATTCTTTAGATTACCTATTTAGCGAATATTTGCGTTTGCTGTATAATTTGTTTGGAATTTAATTTTCACTGTTTCATTAGAATATTTTGAGTGTAGTTAATTTGAATTATTTTTCATGTGTAACTTCCTATATCACGCAAGGGTAGCATAGTAAGTGCGCAAAACTTTCAGTTAATGCTTTTCTGCCAGCTTATTCCTCGAAATGTTTTTCTTTTTTACAGATAAATATGATCAAATTCTATAGACGAGTTTAGGGTGAAGTCTATTTATTGGAAGATTAAGATTGTACCGCACAATGATTTCCCATAAGACACGTATTTTACATTAGCTACAGGTACATTATATGACCCGAAAGATTTTAATATAAATTTAGAAAGCTTCGGGATCACTTTTAGAATTGGTCACATCTTTTGGTGTTTGATTTTCTTTCTGTCGACATTATAAACCAAATAAAATTCTTAACTTTTAATTAAAATCTGATCACGAGAATGCCGTACCACTGTTCCGACAGATGCTGGTACAATCATTTCTCTTCTTTACAGCCTTAAAAAGTATACTGGTGAAAATTCCACATGAAACCACGCTATAGACACTGGTTGTAAACCGCATTTTATAGAATTTTTAGTTGATATCAAGGAAATAGTATTGCAGCTCATTACCTTTTTCAGTTTCTTCCTGTCGACTTTTATGATACACGCGGGATGACATGGAGTGGAGCACGTATATGTTTAATGTAAAGTATCAAAATTGCAACGGGAAACAG